>JAPYYV010010287.1:0-18895 GCA_030522625.1 Copidosoma aretas
TCATCAATGAAAAATTCACGCATGAAGTGCAGGGATTCGAACCCCGGCCATCCGGATCTGTGGGCAAGCGTCTTACCCAAAGAGCCATCATCTGGCTTCAAATTATATATAGATACACTTGCCTTTCGCAAGTTGCTCGATGTCCAGGTGTAACGACATACTTACCGATTTTATGATGTGCCGCGAGCTGGGAGATAACGGGATTCGTTGTAGTTCACGATAACTATTTAAATTTGAACTGTATCCGTTTTAATTCTGGCAGGGGTAATAATAGCATTCGTCCGAGCCCAATTGGATATAAATATCGCAAGTAAAAGCGCAGACATGGGACATAATAAATAGAAATACGATTTTCAGACCAAACCCTGGGGAATGTTAAAGAGAGTCTTGTGATGAAATGTTGTACAGATGATTGCGAATTGTGTATACGTAATACGTACGGTACCATTTTTACGAGCACACCGGCGTTGTACGTTGTCAAACTGACCGGTCGTAAACTTGTCGGGTATAATATTTTGACGCAGAGGCAAACTTTGGTGAGAGCTGGGATTTATGTATTACAAGCGCAGAAAGATTATTCATGGATAAACTGCTCGATAAAAAGTTTCCAACTCCATACAGATGTGCTAGTTAGGGTGTTTGACCTTCAAACAAATGTATGTACAACTATGAATACACCAAATGTTGTTGATTCAATAGTGTTTTTCGAATTAATCCAGCTAACAATGATAACCATTGACTCATCGTGACGATAAACATATTTGTTTACTTATTAGTTGCGCTTAAAATATGATGTGTGTACCTTATATGTATTTGTAGTATCTATACATTACAAGTCAACAATTAAGTAAGGAAATTCCATTCAAAGTTAGATTCTTTCGGTACCGTCAGGCTGCATTCTGCCAAATCGTGTAACAGAGCATACAAGAATACAGACGCATTTAAGTACATATAAAATGTGGCAAAGACAAAAATACAACTGAAGTTGCCAAAGTGGGTCAGGGCAATAGTATTTCAAGTTTGAAAAAACCAAAATTTATTACAAAGATACACGCTGAACTTACGTACACTTCAAACCGATTTCATCTAATAAGTACACACATGCATATATAAGTACATACAAGATAGAATAGGGGACTTTGGTGATTTTTGTTTTTAAATGTTACCATCTAAAGATGATTTTTTAAATGAACTGTCATGTGATATGATCTGCAATGAGGATTGTTAAACTGTTTTATGAAATGTACGTACATACATTTACTTTCAAGCTTAATTTTTTTCGAACGAAATTTTGTACAGTTAAATAATTAATTGCGACTTACATATTTTTGTGTGAATTTGTTGTCGATGTGACAAAATTGACTAATGAAGGAGTAATATTAATAAGTTATTTCGTATTTTACGTACTTGAGATTTGATTTTATGCTCTTCAAGCAGGGTGAATCGACCACGAACCAATACCATTCATTTGGTGTATTCACAATCAAACCAACTGATTTTAAACATACATAAAACCGAACGACTCACTTTTTTTGCAAAACACACGTTTTACAACGTTAAAATTAAAAATGATAACTATCCATAATTATGACAATCGTCTTATCAGCCACGGAACTGATCGACTCCGATGCCACCCACGCGTTTGTTGCTGTTTTGGCGGGACCAAACAATAAGCGCGACATCTGACGGTGTCTATACGCTTCTCGATCTCGAAAAACTTTCGCTCAGCGTAGTCCCTAATTTATCAACTGTTAAATTTTTACCAGCTAGATTATTACATTGAAAAAGCTTTTTTTTCTAAAGTTTTATCCCTACAAAATTGTCAAGCTGCACTGTATGTTGAAAAGTTTATCGTAACCGGAAGATCTGTATCAAATTTACAATACACAGTTTTTAACATTATGATTTCGAAACTCGTATCACCTGGTATTATTTTGGAAATAGTTTGCGTTGAATACGTTTTCCTACGTTTAAGTATTTATGTTTATTTTGATTGAATTACGATGCACTAATAATTATATAGTTTAAGTGTAAATACCTCACATGAGGTGACTACACTATAATATAAAAAAAAAAAAATTATATAGTTCAAGGCAGGGAAGTTCAGAGTAAAATAGCTATTAAGATTCGTAAGTGCTTTAAAAAAAGCTCGCTACGCAACATACAAACGACGCAACATAAAATAATCGAGTGAAATATATCATTGATTAAATCATCGAAATAATTTAAGTTGAAGCTTCAGAATGATTTAATTTAATTAAATCGCTTGATTATAGTATCGATGTATATTTACTCGCTTCAGAAAAAAAAGGTTGATGTACCGTACGTAACGTACGTACATAAATCCATCAGATCTGTTAAAATTTTATTGTTCTCTAATCACGATTCTAAAACCCTCCGATAAATGAAGTAGATACATACATATTTATGCGATGTGCTACGTTTGAAACTCGTCCTTATCGTTGTCGCAACATTTGCCGTGAAAATTAGATTACAACGTTCTGTTCCTAAAAATGATGACCGAACTTTACAAGTGATATTATTATTACCATTATTATTATGATTATTATTATTATTATTATTATTATTATTATTATTATTATTCTCGTCATTGGGAAGTACGCGTTACAACTGTTTCCATATTTTGTCGATTTACTTATTTCATTGTATGATATAAAGTAGAGAAAAGATAACCGGCACCAGAAACGATTGAAAGAAATTTCTCGACAGATCGATATACCTTTTTTAAAGTCTAAGTCAAGTAAAAAATGACCAAATTTAATGAGTTCAGCATGATAAACATGCGACAGAACATGCAATTAGTATTTTACTCACCATACTGTTGCACGTCACCCGAGGTGATGGGTCTTAATTTCTCCAGTTATCGATACAAACTCACCGAAACTCACGTGCACAGTCAAAGTGCACTGTATTCCAAAAAAGTAATATGATTCATTCTGGTGAAATAAGCATTTCAAAAGTACTGCATCGTATATATAACTTAACAACTGATATGAACATTCATACTTTATTTATATAGTCACCAAACTTTTCCAAAGATATATCCACGTCTGCTCATATTATGATTATACACAAAAGTAAAATTTATTCAAATTCCGAAACTTATTCTTAGGAGCTGTTTTGACAACTCCGGTCGTAAAGTGAACTGGTATAAGTGCCAAATAAGGTAATTTGCGCACGATTCATAAGACGAGAGTCATTTGGTATACCCTTCTGTTGAACAAGTAGTACATCTTATTGTTTAAATTACCAGTGCCCATTGTAATGCTCCAATCAAATCCGATAAGGCCAAGGTTTTTTCTTCTCGAGCGTCATCACATACTCGGTATTTGGTTGAACAACAAACGTAAATTTTTTCATTTTAGAAGCTTTTAGTTTACTTGCTGTATCTTTTTCCAGGGTGAAAAAAATGGGTGTCCCGCGGGGCAAAACGTGTTACCTGGTTCAAGACGAAGAGAACGAGCACCCGTTGCGTTTTGTAGGTGTGCCACGCGAAAACATTTACCCTAAATTTTAAACACGAAAAGTGCATATTTTTTCCGGATTTCGACATATACGTTTTATTCATCCGTGTTTTGATTATCATATCAACTAATTGTTTAGTGCAAATAATGAAGAATTACGATTGTATAGTGTTCATATTGTAACGATGGACATGAAAATTTTCAACGAAAAAAATCAACGTTTTCTCGCGCATCGCGGATTCCCGAGTCCTCGCTCTTGACGTTGACGCGGCGCAAAAAGAGACAAGTGACCCGCTGAACTTATAGCGAGCCTACTTTTTTTCCAAGAGTCTTGCGGAAGTGCATGTGAACCGAACGTTATAGCATACACATGCACCTCAAACTGCGCGCGTCATATTTTTTAAGCTCAAACGCTGATCAACCATGACGTATACAGTTTGGATGTACAGAGGGACGCACAAATTTTACGTTGAGAGAATTTGCACGTTCGTTAAAACTTGGTTCCGCAGGGTGTGACTCTTCAGGAAATGAATACGGGATGACGCGAACCGAAGCGTATCTTTCCAAGAGTGAGATTGCATAATTTAGTACCGCCGGCTTGCGTATTCGGCATTCTCCGATGTGTAACAAATAAGTACTTCATGTATATCGACGCATCTTACGAAGACTAGTACTACTTAAGGCATTTGGGCGAAGAGTAGCAACATCTGGGATATTATTCTTGCTCCCATCACGGAAACTTTTGGGTTCGACTCTGACGTTGAAAAAAAAATCCATGTAATTTGAATGCTGTTTTTCATATAAAGAATTTATTTAGTGTTGTCAGGTGCGATGCAAAAACTTGTAGAACAATTAGTTTTCGAAAAATAGTAAAACCTCTTACGTTACTCTTCGCCAAAGCGTTGCACGTTGGGCTACTTTTCTTCGGAGCCCACCAAGTTGTGCTACTCTTCAAAAGAAGATTTTGAGTACTTCTAGCCTTCGTAAGTGGTAGACAGGTGCAGTTTAAATTTAACAAATGCAGGACTAAGAGAAGTTTTTTTTTTATTAATTTGTAAAAAAAGATTACATAGCATACGTATTATTTTCAACAATAAATAAATAGAAAATAAGAAGAAAAATGTATGATTTGACGATCAACGAAGGAAGTAGCTGCCCGACTGAAAGACTCGAAGAATTTGTGTGTAAAGAATGAACGGTCATCCTGACCAATGTATAAACGAAGCGTTCGATTTTTCTCCTTTTCGACATTTTGCATGATCACAGTTCGCCACAAATGGGTAAACGCAAGTTAAAATAATATGTGTGTATCAAAACCAAGAGCTCGACTGTTGATTGATTTGGTCTTTCGTCAATACAACACTGTTTTTTTCCATACTTTTACACAATTGCGTTCGGCGAGAGGTTTTGGGGTTTTTTTTGTCGTCAGTGAAAAAAAAAAAATAAAAAAAATAAAATAAATGCAATGTGCAACGAACGCTTCGGTCGGCAGCTGAAACATACAATGTGTGATAGAACATTTTATTGAAACCCTCGATGCCGATGCTCAAGTATTGTTCAAACAATTTTCTGCATACTTTCATTTCGTATTTATAGTTCATAATCAGTTGAAACGTGAAAACATCGATAATCATGTATTAAACTTCATAGGTTCAAAAATTAATACAAATTACTCGTAAAATTTCAAAATGTCCAACGCATTTCTAGTCGACGTTAGTTTGTCGACAAACACATTTCTATACATGGTAATTTTTGAAAAGTCGCTCGCAATAAAAATTTCCAAGCACAGATCAACAAATTACCACAAAGTGTATTCATCTACTTTAAATATTCTTTTTTCTCATTTCTTTGTTATTTTATACACAAGTATCGCATATTCTTATATTTATATAGATATCTTGTTTTGCATTTTTTTTTTAACTTCATCTAACTAGCGGTAACAGATTTTATTATGAGTGTTCACAACGACGCAAATGAAAATATTTCACTAAGGTAATCGTCAAGTTATCTATCATTCCTTTCTCATCTTATCACATTTTCTTGGATTTTTAGAATTCCATAGAATATATGACAACATGAAAACGGTTACGACTTTTGCGTTCATAAATTTATACGACGTTGATCGACAATATGATCTTCGATTAGGAGATAAAAATTCATAAAACGACTCTACATCCAGTTTTTTTTTTTTAATGCGAGGAAGTCTAAAATAAAATAAAATAAAATAAAATAAGATGCAATTAACTCTTAGCATTTTAAAACAATTGACTTGTGGATATTTATTTCATTAAATGCTCAAGAGTCTCGATTGTTTTAAAACATGCCGGTTGTATTCAAGAATTAGTATTTTTGTGTACTCGTATTGTTTTTTACAAGTATCGCGATATATTTAAATTTAAACAGGTAAATATAGAATTAGCCATTAATTAAAACAACGGTTGCTTTTTAAGCAGCGTTTCCCGTTAACACTATTTATTCTCGATTTATTGTACAAAACTGGAAAAGCTGCACTTTACCATATGCACATCGTTTGAAAAATAATTAAAAAAAGCTCACAAATCACTTTTTTTCCTTTTTGTTCACTCCATACAACAGACAAATTTTCAAAAACCTCAAAAATTGGGTAAGAAGCTGCGAATTTGATTCGATATTACCTACCTTAAGTAAAAAAAAAAACTTTGAAAAAATAAATAAATGAAAAAACAAGAAATGTCAGAGAGCACTCGCGTTTTTCGGATAAATTCTAGTTTCTAAGACGACACCAAAGCTTTTTATTACTTCAAATATCATTATATTAAGTTTACCATTATGTTCTGTACTGGTACTGTCTTATGTTTATCGATGAACACATCCAGACCAAGCAGATCATTCTTCTTTGCTTGCACCTACACACATGCACGCTGAGACACTCGACAAATTCCATGCCTTCTTCTGTCTGTATTATTCATTTTTCTCTATTTTCGCTTAAAAAGCACAGGAATAATGAACATACGTACGATAACAAAATCTTCTTTTTCACGCAAACAATATTTATCATAACTGGCTCACGATACTGGACGCACACTCGTACAGGCACTCGCTGTTACAAAAACTAAATCGTTGAATCAAGTAACGATAACCACGTTCTTATTGTTAAAGAATGTACAAAGCTCGAGATGTCAGGGTGCGGCTGCTATTCCGTACTTATTCAAAGTTTAGTAAATATATTTTTAATTTTCTTCTGTTGTGTCAATAGTTGATAACAGTCCCTAAATAATGTATGTACATACATACTAAACTTTGAAAGGTGTAACCATATTTTCGTTTAAAACTATGAATTTATATAAGAATTAGAAATGTTATAGGGTTTTTTGTCTAGTAACAATCACAAAAAAAAAAAATTGTAATCTTAAAATATAGTACCACAAAATTTTGTGCTTTTAAAGACTTAAAGATTAATAAGTAACCACGTATCAAGTTACAAATTTATAAATAGGTAAAATAACTGCACCTTAACCTAAGGATTAACAAAATTTACAAACTTAAATAGTTTGCTTTTCCCAACCGCAGCACCTATATGTATAAATACAACGTTTTATAATTCACATTTGAATTTGTTAGTAATTTCAACATTACCTCGTCGAGCTCATAAAAATGCTCCTACAAATGATCCTAATGTTAACTTTTTTGCTTCATAAGAAAATATAATGTCACTTTAGTTTAATCTGAATGACGTGAAAATTTATGGTTTGCCCGAAAAATGTATTATTTAGTCAATGTAATATATATACACCAAGCAATGGGGCAAAAGCACGCAATAAAATGAATAAATAAATCATGCGGTAGCATCTCAACAGACCAACCGCACTCTAGACACCTCGGCCGCGATTACAACAGCAACAACGATAATCACCACACTAGCTGTCTCTGCATAATTATTTATACATACATAGTTAATTCAATATCCGTCGCTATCTCTCCATAAAACGTACCATTCATCATCGATACGGATAAATTATACTCTGTAGTACTAACGATGCTTGATTATTATTATTATTATTATTATTATTATTATTATTATTATTATTATTATTATTATTACAGTTGTCAAACGCTTTCCGGCATAACGACGAGGAAACTCTTTTTTGTTTTTTCGCTATCTCGTTAGTGTACGTACGCACGCACATGTGTCTGTATCAACGCGTACTTGAAAACGCTTTCGGCGAAGTAACAACAACAACAACCACAACAACCACAACAACAACAACAACAACAACACCAATAAATAAAAAAACAAGACGATTCTCCTCGCGCACAGCCATCCCTCGACGACACATCAGGGCCCCATCGCGTTTGAAGAGAGGAATCACCAGAAATCAAAGGACCAACGATCATCGAGCACTGAGCGAGCAGGAGAAAAGAACGAGGGATGGAGTACACAGAGGAAAAGGGGGACCACCTTCTCCCCCACGTATAAGTTACTGCTGCTGCTGCTGCTGCTGTCCAACGGCCCTGTCGGCGTCCCGGTGCTGCAGGTGGGCCCGAGCGCTCGCAGGAACAGCGGTGGCGGCAAAGTTCCGCCTGCGCCTGCTCCCGCGCCGTCTCATGGCCGCGAGCGCCGCCGACCCCGTGGATTAGGCGATCTTCTTGTCGCTCGCGCTGTTGTTCGCCACGTAGCCGTTGTTCGTGCCGCTGCTGTAGCAGCTGTTGTACTCCTTGTTGTAGATCGTCGCGTACGACGAGACGCCGTTCTGCTTGAGATGCTTGACCGTTCCGTTGTTGCCCGCCAGTAGCGTCGTCGTCGTCGTCGTCGTCGACGACTCGTCGTCCAATACGGGCATGCACGCCCCGTTGTTGTTGTTGTTATTGTTGTTATTGTTATTGTTACCGTTTTTACTACTGACGGGGGTGAGCCAGTGGCGTTTGAAGCTGCCCTCCCGACTGTCGCCCGTGTACTTGGCCTTGTAGAAGTCGGAGAAGAGCCCGAGGAAGAGCAGCCCGTGCAGCCCGATCCATATCATGAAGCTGCGCGGATAGTCGCACTCGGTGAACAGCAGCTGGAACTGGTGGCTCATTATCAGCACGAACTGGACCTGACGGGCGAAAAATTATTATCATGATTATTATTGTTGCTGTCATACAACTTAATTTATTCGTCAGCGATTCAGGGTTCAAAAATCTTTAATTGCTCAATCTGATCGAACGATTTTTATAGAACCCTGATGATGAGCAGTACAATATCGGCGAACCATTTGAAAGGTGGTGAGGTACTTCTTCCACCAGATGTACTTCTGGTACTCGGGGCCCATCGCCGCGATCATGTAGTAAAAGTACATGATTATGTGGACGAAGGTGTTGAGCAGGGCGAAGAAGGTCGAGTGGCCGCCGGGGGCGAACTTTAGGCCCATCCAGACCGAGAAGGGCATGATGCCGTGGTGGATCACGTGGAGCGTCGACACGTGCTGGTTCTTCTTGCGCAGGATGAAGAACAGCTGCGCGCAAAAGCATTTTTAAACATTATTATTATTATTATTATTTTCGCCGGAAGGGACCAACTACTGCGAGCACGATTGTTATTATTGCTACATTATTCTGCTGCTGCGCTTGACGTGGTGAATTTTCGGGACTCTGATGGACGATGGGAGGAAAGGGAGCAACAGGTAAGGTTACCCCGCGATCGGGGAGGAAGAAAATAATCAAGGCAAGGAAGATAAATGATCCCTCGACCGCCGCCGCCGCCGCTGCAGCTGTTTCGCCGAGTCATGGGCTCTTTTTTTTCCCCCACTCCTTCGCGGGGGTTGGGGGCGGGGTGTGACGGGGGAACGATCGGATTCATTTTTTTTTCTTTTTTCGGACCGCTGATGAAAAGATTCCGATCGAGAGGGTTGATGGTGGTGTTTAACAGCACGAGGAGGATGAGGAGGATACGATGACTTACGGTGTCGAAGAACTCGGTGAACTTGCTGAAGTAGTACCACCAGCAGGTCGCGGCCATGCGGATGGCCTGGGAGTTGTTCGAGTAGTCCACGGGCTGGCACCGCAAGCTGTAGCCTCGCGCCCAGCCGCTCATCAAGTACTGGAACATTATTAGAAGAGCGTTCTGTATTAGTGTTGTGCACCCATGGCAGCTTTTACAAGCTTACGGGGAATATTCTACTTGTTTCTTTTTTCTTTGTTTCGAGTAACCCGTTTGTTTTCCAATGGCAAACAAAAATTGATGGACCGAGCGAGAGGCTGTAATGTGTTCTTCTATCACCTACAATGTACATCAAGTGGGTCCGAACGAATGAAAGCATTATACGATTTACGTCGATCAGGCTTGGAGTGGGGCAATATGGATACTAGATCTAGTGTATAATATACACATCGGTGATAGATTTGGATATGAATGAGCTGAGCGTGAATCGAAACTTTCTCCTATAATACTGATTTAATGGATCGGCGAAAAAATAACCCGCGATGATCGCACGACAGTGCCGTTCACGAAAATGGATTTGAATGGAAGATTACGCATCATGCTTATGGAGATAAACGCGCGTCCTTGAGATTCCTCGAGTGAAATTAGAATTTTCGCAGAAAAATAAAATTGGGGACGATTTTGCGCGGACAAAAATAAATTGCAGAATCAATAATGATGAATGAGGAAGTTTCTTCAGTAGCGTCTTCGGTCATTTTTTGCACATTTATATGTATTTGTTTCAAAGAAATGGGTGCAGAGGAATCGTTGCGGCGAAGTTTTTTTAAAATTAAGTACCAGTTAAAAGACATTTGTCTGCTAATGAAAAATAGAGTGAGTCACATTATGTGACTAAACTTTCTGTTTTGCCAACATACTTTGATAAAGAACAAAAAAACAAACTTAATAATAGTGCGATTGTATATAAAATTGTATCACTTCCAAGATAAGGCCAACTGAAGCTGTCTATGATATTTCAGAATATTTTTTAATTCGTTGAACCAACAAAATCCATGCGTTTGTACAAAAAAATTAAATACACATTCTCATCGGAAAGCCCCAAACGTCTCCACAACAACGATTTTTAAGTTTTAACCAAGGTTTTAACCATTGCAAAATTCCTTATTTGAAAAAAAAAGCTAATGATTCATAAGGGATGACTCACTAATGTGAATCTATTATGCTTGAATGTTATGAAATTTAAAAGGCATTATCTCTCAAGCAAGCGCGTACATATCTATCGTCGGATAAACTTTATCTTTCCAATTACTCATTCAATTTTTTATACGCTTGAGAAAAAAAATCTGGTAAAAAATACAAGTGTCTCATACATATGAGTAGCCTCAGATTAGTCGCAGAACTCGACGAAGCGCCTATACTTAATGATATTGTAATAAGCGGGTTTAATTTCGTGTACCCATTAACCAATTGGCTCCGACGACGACTCTCTAGTGGGTAAGTAAGTACTTGAGATTGAGAAGGATCGGATCTACTTCCAAGTGAACAGCTCTGGAAATATCAGGTTTTCTCGAGCGCCCATTCTGCACCTTCTGCAAGCACATGCACACAGTGTGTACGTAACATCGTTCCTGCTCTTTTTCCAAATCGACGTTCAGCGTTTCATTTTCTTTTCTCACAATCTCAACGATGATAGGGTACGAAAAAGGAAAAAAAAAAAAAACTCGCGAAGAAGACCCACCAAAGTTTACACGCGCGCTTACAAAAAAAAAGCAGCATTCGCACCAGTAGCGCGAAATCCCCTTCTCACGCGGTGTAAAGATGCGCGAGGCATTGAGATGCAAATACTCTAGCACTGACCATCAAACTTTCAATAATAAGTACACACTACTATGTACGCGCTCTCAGCAAAGATGATCGGACCTTTGAACGAGCCATGTGCGGTTTTTGCGGAAAATAAAATTAAAATTAAAATGAAAAAAAAAAAAAAAAAAACACTCCCCCGCGCGCGGGGGCGGGCGGCCCGCGCCGCCCCCAAAAAAAAAAAAAAAAACACTCCTCAGTGCAAGTGTTCGGTCGGCACTCGCGGCTCGCCGGCGAATTTGAATTTAAAATCGGCGTCGCGCGCGCGAGGCATGCGAAGCAGCACCGCGGCGCACTCGAATTCTCATAACTCGCGACGGTAGCTCCTCGCTGATCTCATCCGACCGAGCGACACTTTTATTTTTTTTCTCAACAACAACGACAACAGCAGCAAAGGGCTGTTCTCCTCGTATACGGTACGAAAGCTCTGCCATCGGAACCCTACCCCCGTATCGATCGTCCCCGAAATTCCAAAGCTCGCGGCCCGAAAAACTCCCCAACTAGATTTCCGCGGCGATTTCCATCGATAGCCCGCCGATTCCTCATATATTATACACATCATCCAGCCAGCCGAGAGGAGGATATTATGTAGAAGGTTCAGCGACATCGACCTGATCCACATACGTATACATATATTACGTATCTACACCCTCTGATGTGCACCCTATAGCTGCAGCAACGGCACTATCCTCAGACTCGCTCAGACTTATCCGACGCGGCGGCCGGTATGCGGTGTGCGTTATCGAGAACCGATATCTGCTAAACGTACCCCACGAATGGACGCGACATTCAAGTGTATAACGCTCATGTACTATTAATGGTGCGCATGATCCCCAACTTTTCTTTCTTTCCGCAGTCTCGATCTTGATCCTCTGTATACAGTTCTCCGTGAATCGGAAGAGCGGGAGCATACGGTATCCACATACGCTGCAGACAGACAGAGCGCGGGTGGACCGAAAGCTCGAGTGAAAGCTCCATCGCGCGAGAGGCGATGAGTTTAAAGGGAGTTCACGTTCCAACTGTAGCGATGATTGGACTCGGCGATTGGATAGGAGCTTTCGCGAGCCTGTGCAGCGCGCATCAAATAGGCACTCGCGCGTAATATATATACACTTGTTGTGAGCGATGAGGGTATATATTTTTGGAGCGGGGATGATGGTACGATCACGAAATACGCTTATAACATAGATGCACGTAGAATCAGCATCGCGGTCGCAAGTGTACATGATTCATTTCAATTCGCTAAAAGAATGTACGTGTTGTACGCTGCTTGAAAAATGATAAATATACAACATCGCGCGTCGAGTTTCGGAACGGCATGGCTTTCTTATACTTTTATTGATTACAAATAAACCCCCTTTGTCTGGCAAAGTGCCTAATACATACCCTACGCCTGCTACATAAATGTACGTATAGGTACGGAGAAACGCTCTGTTTTGTTTTTTACTGCCGTTACTTGTACCGCCACCGCCGCCGCCGCCGCCGCCGCCGCCGCGCTATAAAACAGCAACAGTACCGGCAGAAGTGTATAGCCCTCCCCCGTGTCCACATTTATACACGTACGTACCTATTTCCCTCTAATTAACGATTTGCCGTACACTGATAGCGCAGGCACATGCAAGAACGGGGGCCGGCCAAACTTCCTGTGTACACGTATACATTTGGCTGAGAAATTCCACGAAAAATCGTCCGTTGCGTGTATATTGTTCCTGCGGAACTGGTTTTATTTCCGAACTGGAAATCCGATACATGATTTCTTTTGCGAGGGAATGTTTTTTTATTTATTTTTTGTTTGGAACAATTGACTGTCTTTCACTGCATATACTTGACGGTTTTCAGCAGAGATTGGTCAGAAAAACATAGAAAATAACATGGGCCAAAACAGCTTTCAAATATATACGAACTGTCGGGTCAAAAAATCATATCCGGACTAAAATTTACACGTGATTTCAGCTTATAATTTTCGAATCGAAAAGTTCTTATAGCGAATCTTGTCTTTCAACTCTGAAAATATTATTTATAAAAGCTCAATCGACGTATACCGTTGAAATTTGGTCTAATCTCACGTTTAAAAAACATTTTTACTAAAAATTCAACACAAGCAATTTTCTTGATCGCCCACGTAGAGCTACTGGTAAAAAATTGATCAAAATTATACGTCAGAATCACACGGCGAACGATTTTTCTTGGAATAGCTCTTGTAATATACCAGCCCTTTTCCTGCCACGCGGCGGTAAAATCGACCAAAAGGTATAATTTGCCCAGGGCTTACTTACTTCAAGACACGTACATATACACATTAGTAGTCGCATCGTCGTCACTCACGCAACACAACAGACCCTTTTTCCCATCATATTCTTTCGCCGTTGGATTTATATGCACGCATATGTGTGATACGTGTGCACCAAACAAACGTATACCTAATACATGTCGTGTCGCACGCGAGTTTCGACAAGAGATCATCATCCCCCCGCGTCCCGTCAGCCATGTATTATGCAAGCTTCTCCCTCGTACGAAAATATTTAACAACGAGCCATATCACGTATACGAATCATCTATCGATCTGTAGCCGCGGCCCCGTGATCCCAGTAATATATTTATCAGGTAAACTTGAAATTCATCCCAGCTCTGACTGTATATAATAATACGCCTCGAGGCCGGCTTTTCGCGAATATTCGTTATCGCACGATCATAGTAATACACGAGAGGCAAGACAGAGAAGCGACGCTCGTGTGTCGGCGAATGTTTGCTCTCGCGGAGGTGTGTTTTGCAAACAATAACGACGATTCGCGAAACGCTCGCTTCCACTTACACTCGACTCGGGCTCACCACGCGTCGCGTACAAGTATTATAGCATCGCGCTAGCCGGCGTTTTGAGAAAAAAAAAAAAAGAAAAAAAAAAGACACGTACCTTCCTCCCAGCGGCTCGGCGTTAAAAATAACCGTTGCTTCATTTTTTCCTGAAAGGCCAGGCCTGTTCGCGCGCACGAATAGTTCACTGATACATAACTACTACTCGCTACTGTTGTACACGCGTATATTACATTATGGACATTGTGTCTCATTTTCACCGTCAAGCCGACGACAGGCGGTTCGGCTACTGCATCTGGAACGAGTGGCAAAAAAAAAAAAAAAAAACGGGGTATAATCGTCCCATCGATCAACCCATCGCTCATTTCGCGCGGGGACTATCAATTCATCATCCGCTTCGGCGCTTTGCTGTGCTTGTGGCTAAAAAACTGACTCTCCGCAAGTTCGTACGGATTACGCAAGAGTCCAAGTTGCTCAATTATTATGATGTTTCCCGTACCGAGAGTTTTCAGTCAATGTATACAACACTGGCGAAAGTGACGTTGGAGGCGCAATCAAGTTTTCTCCCGCCGAGAAATCGGAGCGCGTACGTATACAAGCTAGAACATTTATTCCACTCGTTTAGCAACCTTCTGTTTTCATTATCATACCGATTAAAATTATTAATCAGCCGATGTATCGCGTTTTCTTTTCGTTACATCATAAAGTATTTTGCAACCGAAGGAAGCCGTCGTCATCACACGCGCACGCTCTACACGCACATCGGACGGGCCTCTGTTATGGTTTTCAAGCAGTGCTCTAATACATCATGATATTGTGTGTGTATACGTATACGTGACATTAGCATTTGTTGCAATAAAATTTCATTATCACCGCCTCGAACCGACGAGTTGAATAATAGCGGCCGAATACGTGCGCGTCGGCTGCAACGCACACGCGCGGGACGAAACGTTTCTCCGCGTGCACTTGTATACATGTGTATCATAACAATCGTGTATTGGCCGGTTGGACTTTCGCAACCCTGAGCGCGTAACGCGAATGAGAAGAAAATATTTGCACGTTGCCGTTATTGTTATTACTTTGTAATTATGAAAGAGGATCATACCGATGCTCCAGTCTGCGGGGCCGGGTTCGAAACACGCGAGTGAACAAATCGCGTTTCGATCGAGCGAAGAGAAAAACAAGCGTCCGAATGATATCTGATGGTATGCCCGTATGCGTAATCAGTTTTCCTCAGACGAAAGCTTAAATTTTTTTGTAACAATTATTTCGTTCTTTTCTCTTCAACTTAATCCAAGGAATGTGAGCATACATACGCGTGATGATTAGAAAAGATTCAGTCGGGACGATTCGACGCGGGCATCATGATATGTTATTAAAATACATTATAACAGTCATCGCGTGAAATCGCAGTAAACGACCTTCGACTCGGCTATGTATACGCGCGTACATAATGTAGGGTATAAAATGTCGCGGCTTATGTCCGTCCAGCGCAAACAGAAATAGAAAATAATTTTCAGTGCACGGATCGTGCCGGATCGAGAACGCAATGGTACGTAGGTACATACGTATATTGGGTGGATAAAAGATGCATCTATCTCAATAATGATGGTTGAATAACTCATACGGAATAGAATATTTTATGCTTTTTGCTCTGGGTACGTTAAAACCGTCACGCGCAACGCAACCACAAGGTTAAACAATTGAACCGCGCAAGTGTGAGTCAGGTGCTGTTCTCGTTTTCTTATTTAGTTTTCCTTTCTCCGTTTCAATTGTTGGATAGGGCACATTATCATGGAAGCAAATTAGTTTGAGGGACTCCTATCGATGACTGTGATTCTACGTGCGATATGTCAGAACACAATCGATTACTTCACGCACACTAATATGCTGTAACTCGGAGCGTAATATTTAGAAACGCTACAACAGACGCGAGTACAGAGCGCCTTGGATGTACCTGCAATGTTCAGGTATCAATAGACCTCGATAGATGATTCACGGACAGTCATAATAATTTGTGCTGTTATACCACTATTCTTGCGATCACGAATTTATTGAGGTACAAGTACATAATTATGCAGGCGATGAGTGTACGTAAGTATACAACGATTTGTAACAGTCGAACGTCAATAATTCGGCAACAACACTGCACAGACGCGGTATAGGAGTTACAGAGGGGGAATACAACGAAATTGGCTGCGTATACATTTGGCCAAGTAAGTTTCAAACATAGTCACGCCACACATTACATGCAGATATATCAATATATAATATACGCGACCAGGGTCAGCGACCCGCGAACGTGAAATTGTAATCATCTCGTATAAACGCACATTACGCGTCGACACGTATGGACGACGTCAGTTGCAAACATTTCAAGCTTCTCCCTGTCGTTCATCACCTGCTTCCGATCGATGCATACCCTCTGGTTCGTGTACGAATTTCGTTTTGAATTAAATTAAACCATGACGAAGAAGGGGGGGGGGGGGGGCGGGAGATAGGGGGTGACAGTAATGCTTGAGGTGCGGGGGCGTACGTGGCTCACGGCGCGAGTGACGTGACGCTGCTGCAGATACATTCCCGAGCTGTATACTATATAATATGTACATGAACGTTATGATGTCATAATTTCCACGCACCGCCTCCGGCCTTTGGCTGATGGTGATTCTAAAGACTCAGCTCGGCTACTTGACGTCTCGTCACGGAGAAGAACGCGCATACATATTAATAATGATAATAATAATGATGATAATAATAATACGTAGGCGTAAAACATGCCTATATATACAACACACTGACGCACGAGTTTCGTAAACTATCGCGGGCCGGCTTAGACCGATAGAAAATCTTTTTAAACAGATAATTGTCAACCAAGGTCACATTTTGGATATTGTATGCAAAAAAACTCCCTGATTACGGGAAATATAGTAAAAACAGTGTACGTTTGTTTAAACCCGATAAAAACACTCATTAAAGCTTCTGTTGCGAATATCTCGTGAACGGACGAGCCGACGATCGTCGATGCACACAGTTGCACGCGCTCTCTGTCTCACTCGCACTCGCGCAGTGGACAAAGAATCATCAACTGTTTTTTATCTCGAAATTTTGAATGGGACAAAACAAAAGTAGAAGACCAAATCGATAGGAAATTTCCGCTCTACACGATGGTATTTTTCTTTTTCTTTTATCTATTGCCGTTTACGAGATATTCGCAACAGAAGCTTTAATGAGTGTTTTTATCGAGTTTAAACAAACGTACACTGTTTTTACTATTTATATAATAGCCAAAATGTGACCTTGGTTGACAATTATCCGTTTAAAAAGATTTTCTATCGGTCCAGGCTGATTAAAAGCGCGGATAACGGAGGATAGAGCGCTTAGTCGTAATGTTACGTACAAATAGTATACATATGCTCTTGGGCACACCTACTCCCGGTCTGGGTGATACGGTTTGCCTATCAGTGCGCGGAATCCGTCCGGAGATGGTAAATTGCGGACAACGATAATAATAATAATATCATCCCCGTCACTGTCTCACGGGCTCCCATTGTTTTTTTTTTTTTCAATCGGCTCGTGTATACATGATTCCGAAGCTACAGGTGTCACGTCGGCGTCGCAACCAATATATAGGTTTTAGAGCCCAAGCTTTCGCTCGTCAGCTCGGGATCGGGAGAGGAAGAGGTGAGCGCTTACGGATTCTGGCCTCGCGAATGAGGAATCTGATCAGGATGGGTATACCCTGACACAGCAGCTGGTGTGACGGCGCTTGCTGAGGCTTTGAAGGGGGCGCGCTCCGACCGGTCGCGATCGAAGCGCATCACCACGGGGACTAAAGCCGAGCCGTCAGTGTCCGACTGATCGGCAACAGCTCCCGTGCCGCCAATAGCGAGCCTCGTGCGGAGTGGTTATGGTTCGTCACACGTATATCTCAAACACCACGCTCGCGGTGCCGGCTTGGAACGGACAACGACGGCCGTCGGGTGCTCGTCTGGCTGTCGGAGCGAGTGAACGCGGGCAGGGCTGCGAGAGATGGTATTTTTAATATTCGCTCGCGTCGATTTACCTGAAAGGAAGCATGCCGATGTACTGCAGGCCCGCAAGGGAGAACTTTGACGGACGATGAATAAGTACGCCTGCGGAAGGAGACTGAACGCGAACTGGACATTGCAGGGGTTTGTCGGCCGCGTACGTGGCTCTCTTTCCGCTCGGATGACTCGAGGGAACTGTCGCGAGGAAAATTTCGGCCAACCAGCATCCTATTCTGGAAGGGCGCACAAGTGGGCCAAGTGTCAGGGAGAGGGAAAGAGAGGAAAACCAACGACAACAAAACGCGGAATCAGAAGCGTCTCGGAAATTTGCATCAAGATTCGATTGATTGAAAATGTGTGGTCCGTGTAATGTGCGTGTGTACGATTTTACGCCTTTCCCCTCGCCCGAAAGTGGAAATAGCTTCTTCGCGCTCTGCGCGTGATACTTACTAAGTATTTTTTTAGTCCATGAACGGTGCAAAGAGCTTTTTGCAATAAAAAAAACCTGGGAGATGAGTGCTCGAATGCAGGTGTACTTTCAAGAGGATCCTTTTATTTTTCCCACCATCGAGCTGTTCTTGAGAATCGGGTGTTTGGAATTTAAAAAAAAAAATCGCCCATCAGCTATATCCACCCTTATGCACTAACATCATTGCTATTACTATTGTTGATGATAATACAGTATTAACGATGACAATACACGTGCCCGTCCTTCCACGACAAGCCAACCACTTTAACGAGCACGAACAAATTGCCGCGCAGCATTATCATTATCAACGTTTAGCGACGTTTTACGGGGGGGGGGGGGGGGGGGG
>JAPYYV010010288.1:0-11413 GCA_030522625.1 Copidosoma aretas
TGCTGAGGACCTTTATGTACAATAATATTGTCTCTCCCAGAAGTTACTGCCCGTGCATTGCATTCTCCTTTCCTGCGGCAATTCCAGTAGACGCGCGCCAACCAATCGCCAGAATGCTTGTAGTAGAGAAAGCCGTCGATGTGTAAATATACACTTCGACGAGCGTCAATTAATTCGACCACCATTGTAGCAATAATTTTTTTAATAATTTAACTATAAATTTACGACACTACAAATTTACTCGATTATCACGACGATAACCAAAATTCAGTTGTTGACGTTGGTAAGAGAAACAAATAAACAATATTTGTGCAAGACGTGAATGTAGTCGGAGACAGTTAATTGTTCGAAAAATTCAAATGTTCGTGAAACATAAAATTGGAAAATAGTTTTTGTGACATTTTTACATTTGGGATAATAGTGTTTGGGAAAAAATTTTTTTTGAAATTTTTACATTTGGGAAAACAATGTTTAGGAAAAAAAATTTTTGGGAAAACCAACATTTTGGGAAATACGGCCTTGGAAAAAATTGATTGGGAAAACTGACCCCCAATCCAAAACATAAATTCTAACCTCTTGAACCCAGTAACCCGAGGGACAGCAGGAAAAAAATATCACACGTAAAAAAATCATTATGAAACTGACAAGATAGCCTAAATCACAAGTTTGTTAACCCATCGACCTGGCAAACAGCGAGTGAAGGATATTTAAAGTGCATATATAATTTTAAAATAACATTATAACCTAGATCCTAACATTTTTATCCCCAAACCCTGTGGACAGGGAGTTGTTAATATGATCATCTATAAATCATAATTATTTTAATAACAGCATAACATAAATCCTAAGCGTATCAACCCGGTAACCCGTGAAGCAGCATGTTGTGAATATGTTAACTTTTTAATTGATATAAAAGTAACAACATAACATGAATCCTAAACTTTTCAAGCAGTAAATGGAGGACAGCGAGAAAAAATCATTAAAAGTAAGAAAATCATCATGAAAATAACAAGATAGCCTACTTCAAGAGCTCTTTAACCCATTAACCTAGCAAACAGCGAGAGAATAATATTTAAAGTAAATTAATTATTTTAAAATAACTTTAATACTCAATTTTAATTTTTTTACTTATAAATTATTATTTGAATAATAATATAACATAAATCCTAAGCTTTTTCACTGTGTAACCCGGGAGACAGTGAGTCAGTTATACACAAACTCAATAAATTTTTATAAAAATAACAATATAACCTACATCCTAAGGTTTTTTACCAAGTAACTTGGGGGAAAAATAGTTGAAAATATGTTTACTCATAAATTAATACTAAAATAACAACATAACGAAAATTGCAAGCTTTTTAACCTAATAACCTGAGGGAGAGTTAGTAAACAATGTACAAAGTTAATAAATAAACATAAATATAATAATATAACCTAATTCTTAAGTTAGTCGACTCAGTAATCTAAGGGACAGCAAGTCGCTGATATGGTAAATAATAAATCAGCATTACATTAACAACACAACCTAAATCCCAAGCTTCCTGACCCAAAAACCCGGAGACAACGAATTTTTAATGTAATAACCAATAAGTTATTATTAATATAACTACATGACCTTAATCCCAAGCTTTTTTACGTAGCAACCCGGAGAACAGCGAGTAAATAATATAAAAAGTCAACAAATTATTATTACAATAACAAGATACGCTAAATCATCAGCTATCTAACCCAGTAACCCGAGGGAAAGCAAGTAAATAATATAAAAAGTCCATAAATGATTTCAATAATGACAAGATAACCTAAATTTTTAGTTTTTTGACTCATTAATTCGAGAAACATCGAGTAGATGATAGAAAAAGTCAATATATTACTATAAATATTAACAGATAACACAAATCCAAAGTTTTTTAACTTAGTAACCCGGAGACAGCAAGTTATTAATATATTAATCAAACATATTATTATTAAAAGAACAAGATAACCTAAAGTTCAAGCTTTTCAATACAGTTACTTAGAGGACAGCGAGTAAATAATAGAAAATTCAATAAATTGTTATAAAAAATAACATCACCTAATTCACAGTCTTTTTAACCTAGATACCTGCAAAAAAGCGTGTTGTCAAAATGTAAACTAATGATTATTTATTAAAATAACAACAAAACCTAGATCCCAAGCTTTTTGATCCAATAACCAGGAAGACAGCCAGTTCCTAATATATTAACTAATAAAGTGATATTAAAATAACTACATGACCTTAATACCATGCTTTTTAACCTAGTGACCCATGCAACGGCTAGTAAATAATACAAAAAGTTGATAAATAATTATAAAAAAACAGATATTCAAAATCCTAAGCCTTTTAATCTAGCGATGAGGATGACAATGAGTTATTAATATAATTAACTAATTAAATACTATAAAAATAACAAGATAACCTAAATATCAAGATTTTGATCCCAGTATTTCGGAAAACATCGAACTAAAAGTATGTTAACGATTACCTTAATATTAATACAATAAAATAACCTAATTTCTATGCTTTTTAATGCAGTAAGCAAGGGGACATCGAGTTACAAATATGTTAACTAATGAGTTAATATTAAGATAACTACATGGCCATAATCGCAATCTTTGTTACGCAGCAACTTAAAAGGCAGAGAGTTAATAATATTTAAAGTCAATAAATTATCATTTAAATAACAAGATACTCCATATCCTAAGCTTCTTCACCTAGTTGCCCGGTGGACAGTGAGTGAATAATTTTAAAAGTCAAAAAAATGTTATAAAAATAACAAGATTACCTATATTAGAAGCTTTACCTGGAAGACAGCGAGTAAATAATATAAAAAGTCGATAAATTATTACTAAAATAACTATATAACCTAAATCCCACAATTTTTTAGCCATTAACTAGGTGGATAGCATGTTGACAATATGAAAAGTTATATATCAAGAGTCAGATAACTATATAACCTATATCCTAAGCTTTTTACCCAGTAACCCAGGGGACAGCAAGTAAATAGTGTAAAAAGTCAAACAGTTGGTATGAAAATGACACGATACCCTTAATCCTTAGCTTTTCAACCCGGTAACCCGGGAGACAGCGAGTAAATATTAAACAGAGTCAATAAAATATTATAAAAATAACGGGACAACCTAAGTCTCAAGCTGTTTACCTTAGAAACCCAGGGTGACAGCGAGAAAAAAAATATCAAAGTTCAATAAATTATTATAAAAACAACAAGATGACCTAAATCTAATGTTTTTAAAACCAGTAATCTGAAAGACCGTGAGATATTCTTAATATAAACGTGACTCTTATCATAAAAATTACAAGATAACATAAATCCTAAGCTTTGCAACCCAGTGACCCGTGAGACAGCGAACGGCGAATATATTACCTAATGAATAATTATAAGAATAACATCAAAACATAAGTCCTAAGCTCGTGTACCTAGTCACCCAGAAGACAGCAAGGAAAAAATATTAAAAGTAAGAAAATCAATATGAAAATGACAAAATAGCCTAAATCACAAGATTGTTAACCCTTTGACCTGGAAAACAGCGAGTGAAGGATATTTAAAGTGCATGCATTTTTTTTAAATAACATCATAACCTAGATCCTAACATTTTAACCGCCTTAACCGGTGGTCGGGAATTTGTTAATATGTTTGACTATAAATTATTATTTAAATAACAACATAACATAAATTCTAAGCGTCTTAACCTAATAACTCGTAAAGCAGCAAAATGTGAATATGTTAACTATTTAATTATTATAAAAGTAACAACAAAACATGAATCTTTAGCTTTTCTAGCGATAACCTGGGGGTCAGCGAGAAAAAATATTCAAATGTTAGAAAATCATCATGAAAATAACAAGATGGCCTAAGTCACAGGCTTTTTAAACCATCGGCATAGCAAACAGCGCGAGAATGATATTTGAAGCAAATAAACTATATTAAAATAACTTTAATATTTAACAATAAAATTTTTACCTATAAATTATTATTCAGATAACAACATAACATAAATCCAAAGCTTTTTTACTGTGTAACCCGGGAGACAGTGTGTCAATAATACACAAAGTCAATAAATTTTTATAAAAATAACAATATAACCTACATCCCAAGGTTTTTTACCAAGAAAACTTGGGGGAAAGCGATTTTACAATATGTTTACACATAAATTAATACTAAGATAACAGCATAACAAAAATCGCAAGCTTTTTAATTTAGTAACCTGGAGGACAGCTAGTAAACAATGTACAAAGTTGATTAATTATCATAAATATAATAATATACCCTAATTCTTAAGTTTTTTGACTCAGTAACCTAAGGGACAGCAAGTCGCTAATATGGTAAATGATAAATTAGCATTAAAATAGCAACACAACCCAAATCCCAAGCTTCCTGACCCAAAAACCCGGGGGATAACGAATTTTTAATGTAATAACCAATAAGTTATTATTAATATAACTACATGACCTTAATTCCAAGCTTTTTTACCCAGCAACCCGAAGAACAGCGAATTAATCATATAAAAAGTCAACAAATTATTATTAAAATAACAAGATACGCTGAATCATCAGCTATTCAACCCAATTACCCGAGGTACAGCAAGTCAATAATATAAAAAGTCCATAAATGATATTAATATTGACAAAATAACCTAAGTTTTAAGTTTTTTGACCCATAATTCGAGAAACAGCAAGTAGATGATATGAAAAGTCAATATATTATTATAAATATTAGGAGATAACACAAATCCCAAGCTTTTTAACTTGGTAACCCAGGGACAGCATGTTATTAATATAATAATGAAATTTATTATTGTTTAAATAACAAGATAACCTAAATTCCGCGCTTCTTGATACCGTTACTTAGAGGGCAACGAGTAAATAATAACAATTTCAATAGGTTATAAGAAATGACAACATCATTTAATTCACATTTTATTTTACCTAGATACCCGTAAAGCAGCGTGTTGCCAATATGTAAACTAATGATTATTTATTAAAATAACAACAAAAGCTAGATCCCAAGCTTTTTCATCCGATAACCTGGAAGGCAGCAAGTCTCTAATATATTCACTAATAAGGTAATATTAAACCAACTACATGACCTTAATACCATGCTTTTTTACATAGTAACCCGAGCAACGGCGAGTAAATAATACAAAAAGTTGATGAATAATTATTGAAAAAGAACAGATAACTAAAATCCTAAGCCATTTAACCTAGTAATGAGGATGACAGCGAGTTATTATTATAATGATTCAATTTATTACTATAAAAATAACAAGATAACCTAAATTCCAAGATTTTTATCCCAGTATTTCGGAAAACGTTGAATTTAAAGTATGTTAACAAATAATTTATTATAAAAATAATGAAATAAACTGATTTCTATGCTTTTCGATACAGTTCCCCAGGGAACATCGAGTTACTAATATGTTAACTAACGAGTTAATATTAAAATAACTACATGGCCATGATCATAATATTTGTTACCCTGCAACCCAAATGACAGAGAGCTATTAATGTTTAAAGTCTAAAAATTACTAATAAAATTTAATATTGAAGTATTAAAATAAACTAAATTCTATGATTTTTGCTACAGTAAGCCGAGAAACATCGAGTTATTAATATGTTAACTGATAAGTAATTATAAAAAAAACTAGGTGACAATAATTTCAAGCGCTTTTACCCAGCCACCCGAAGGACAGCGAGTAAATAACTTAAAAAGTCAACAAATTATTATTAAAATAACAAGATACGCTAGATCATAGCCTTCTCAACCTAGTAACCCGTAAAGCCACGAGTTGAAAATATGTTAACTAAAAAGTTAATATAAAAATAACTACATAACGTACATCATAAGCTTTTCAACCCAGTAACCTAAGGAACGAAGACTTGTTAATATGTGTACCTATAAATTACTATTTAAATAACAACATAACATAAATCATAAACTTTTTAACTGTGAAACACGGGGGACAGCAAGTCAATAATCCACAAGGTCAATATATAATTATAAAACAAACAATATAACCTACATCCCGAGGATTTTCAGCGGGTAACTTGGGGGACAGCGGGTTAACAATATGTTTACTTATAAATTAATACTTGAATAACAACATAAAAAAATTGCAAGCTTTTTAACCTAGTAGCCTAGGGGACAGCGAGCTAACAATTTACAAAGTTAATAAATTATTATAAATATATTAGGATACTTCAATTCTTAAATTTTTCGACTGAGTAACCTGAGGGACAGCGAGTTGCTAATATGGTAAATGATAAATTATTATTAAAATAACTACGTGACCTTAATTGCAAGCTTTCGAACCGATTACTCAAGGGACAGCAAGTGATCAATTTAAAAAGTCAATAAAATATTATAAAAATAACAAGACAACCCCGATCTTATGGTTTTTACCTTAGAAACCCAGAGGGATAGTGAGATAAAAATATTAAAATTTAATGAATTATTATAAAAACAACCAGATAACCTAAACCCTAAATTTTTGAACCCAGTTATCGGGAGACAGCAATTGAAGGATATATAAAGTCAGAAAAATATTATAAAAGTAACAAGATAACCTAAATCAAAAGCTTTCAACCTAATATCCTGGTAGACAGCGAGTAAATAATATAAAAAGTAAATGAATTAATGTAAAATACCAACATTACCTCGATTTCAACATTATCGACCCCCTAACCAGCGAGTAAACAATATGAAATATCGATAATGAAAATGACAAGATACCCTTAATCTTTAGCTTTTCAACCCACTAACTCGGGAGACAGCGAGTCAATAATAAACAAAGTCAATAAAATATTATAAAAATAACGGGACAACCTAAATCTCAAGCTGTTTACCTTGGAAACCCAGGCTGACAGCGAGAAAAAAAATATAATTCAATCCCTTATTAGAAAAAGATAACCAAAATCCTTTGTTATTGAACCCAGTAATCTGAAATACCGCGAGATATTATTATTATAACGAAATTCTTATTATAATAATTACAAGATAACCGAAATCCTTAGCTTTTTAACCCAGTGGCCCGTAAGACAGCGAGTTGCGAATATGCGACCTAATAAATTGATATTATGATAACAACAAAACATGAATCCTAAGCTTTTTAACCCAGAAACCTGGGGGACAGCGACAAAAATAAAAAAAGTTAGAAAATTATTCAAAAAATAACAAGATACCCTAAATCACAATCTATTTAACCCAGTGACCCGGCGAATAGCAAGTTAATGATATTTAAAGTAAATAAATTATTATAAAATATCATCATAACCTAGATACCTACTTTTTTTACCTCCAAACCTGGAGGACAGCGAGTTGCCAATATGTTAACAAATAAATTATTATTCATATAACTAAATGAGCTCAATTTCAAGCTTTCCTTACCCAGTGATCAGGTAGATAGTAAATTATAAGTATAATACACAAAATTTTATCATAAAAATATTAAAATAACATGAATTCCAAGCTTTTCAACCCAGTTACCCGGGGGACGGTAAGTAAACATTATAAAATGTCAATAAATTATTATGAAATTGACAATATATCCTGAGTCCTAAGCTTTTCAATCCAGTAACCCATGAAACCGCGAGCTGCGAATATAATAACTGATAAATTGTCATATAAATAACAACAAAACATAAATCTCAAGCTTCTTAACCCAGTAACCCAAAGGATGGCGAGACAAAAATACTAAAAATTAGTCAATAGTTATGAAAATAACAAGATAGCATAAATCACAAGCTTTTTAACCTATTGACGTGGAAAACAGCAAGTAAATAATATTTGAAGTGAAAAAGTTATTATAATATAACATATTAACCCAGATCTTACTATTTTTAACCACCTAACCTTGGGATCAGGGAGTTATCAATATGTTGACCTATTAATCATTATTTAAATAACAAGATAACCTAAATCCTATGTGTTTTAACCCAGAAACCCGTAAAACAGCGAGTTGCGAATATGTAAGCTAATAAATTGTTATAAAAGTAACAACAAAACATTAATCCTAAGCTTTTTATGCAGCAACCCGGGAGACAGCAAGGGAAAATCATCAGAAGTCAGAATATTAATATCAAAATAACAACACAAACTACATTTTAAGCTCATTAACCTTGTTAGCCGGGGGAGAGCAAAAAAATAATATAAAAAGTCAATAGATTATTATAAAAATTATTAGATAACCTAAAACCCATTTTTTTTGACCCCGTTACCCGGGGACATTGAGTTGCAAATATGTCAACTAAAACATCAATATTAAAATATCTACAAGACCTTAATCCCAGAATTTTTTACCAAAAAACCTGGAGCTCAGCAAGTACATAATATAAAATCTCAAAAATAGTAGTTTTCGTCACAAATGTGCATCTCTTCGGGGCGGTCCCTGGGCCTGCAAACGCTTGCGAAGCGACGCCCGACAGACTGTTGTGACCCCCCTGACCGGATGCACATGAGTAACAAACGCTGTTTTTCCAACCGAGGGTGTACAAGGGTTGCAAACGTGATCGAGGTAGAAAAATTACCATAACAATAACAAGATAATCTAAGTCCCAACCTTTTATCCCAGTATCCCGGGGGACAGCGATTTAACAAAAAATTTACCAATAAATTAATATCTAAATGACGATATAACCTAGATACCAAGCGTTTCAACCTTGCGAGCCGAGACGGATCACGTAAATGATATAAAAAGTCAATAAATTATTCCACAAATTATAAAATAACCTAAATCCTAAGCTTTGTAACCCAGTAATCAGGTAGATAGTGAGTTATTAGTTTGATACACAAAATGTTATCAAAAAAATGTTCAGATAACATAGATTATAAGCTTTTTAACCCGGTCATCTGGGGGTGAGCGAGTAAATAATATAAAAAGGCAATGAAAAATATAAATGACAATATAACCATTATCCCAAAATTTTAAAGCTATTAACTCGGGAAACGGCGGGCTGACAATACGATAACTTATATTATAAGAATAAATTAACAACTTAACCTAAATGACAAACTTTTAAGTCCAGTTTCTCGGCGGACAGCAAGTAAATAATACAAAAAGTAAATAAATAATTGTACCATAACAACATAACCTAGACCCCAACATTTTCAAAACCCCTAAACCGGAGGGATAAGGAGATAATATGTTGACATATAAATTAATAGCAATAAAAATATAGCAAAAGTCTTAAGCTTTTTAACTCTGTAACCCGGTATACAGCGGGTGAATAATATAGTAAGTCAATAAATTATCATAAAAATAACAATATAACCATCATCTCAAGATTTTCTAGCCATTAACAAGAAAGACAGTGAGTTTACAATATGATAACTTACATATTGTTAGTCAAATAATTACATAACCTATATACTAAGCATTTAACCCAGTAACCCAGGGCACAGTGAGTAAATATTTTAAAATGTCAATAAATTATTATGAAAATGACAAGATATCCTAAATCCTAAGCTTTTTAACCTAGTAACCCAAGGGACAGCGAGAAAAAAGTATCAAAAGTAAGAAAATCATTATGAAAATGACACGATAGCCTAAATCACAAGCTTGATAACCCTTGGACCTGGCAAACAGCGAGTAAAGGATATTTAAAGTGCATGAATTATTTTTATATAACATCATAACCCAGATCCTAAAATTTAATTAATTTAATTGTGTATTTCCTACCCGTACACCAGTTACAACTGATTTTTACGGTCACCCTCTACCACCTCTGTGTGGAGGGTGTTGATCCTAAACCCCAACTAATCCCCTCTATTCCCCACCTTTTCCAGCCAATCCCGCATTTACCCAGAGCGCACCAAGGCTTTTAACCCCCTAGGTCATCCTGTGGTGCAGAAAAACCTCTTTCATGAGGGAAAAACCTACACCAGGACCAGCCGCGGGACTTGGAAACAAACCCTAACCCGGTGGACAGAGAGTTGTTAATTTGGTAACTTATAAACTATTATTTAAATAACAAAATAACATAAATGCTAAGCGTCTTAACCCGGTAACACGTGAAGGTGAAAAATGTGAATATGTTAACTATTTATTTAATATCAAAGTAACAATAAAACATGAATCATTAGCTTTTCTAGCAGTAACCTGAGGGACAGCGAGAAAAAATCATCAAAAGTAAGAAAATCATCATGAAAATGATCAGGGAATAATATTTAAAGCAAATGAATTATGTTAAAATAACTTTATTATTCAATATTTATTTATTTATCTATAAATTATTATTTAAATAACAACATAACATGAATCCTAAGATTTTTCACTGTGTTACCCGGGGGACAGTGATTCAATAATACACAAAGCCAATAAATTTAAAAAAAATAAAAATTTAACCTACATCCCAAGGTTTTTTACCGAGTAACTTGGGGAAAGCGATTAGACATTATGTTTTGTTATAAATGAATACTAAAATAACAACATAACAAAAAATGCAAGCTTCTTAACCTAGTAACCTGGGGGACAGCTAGTAAATAATGTACAATGGTAATAAATTAATATAAATAAAATAATATACCTAAATTCTTAAGTTTTTGGACTCAGTACCTAAGGGACAGCAATTCGCTGATATAATAAATAATAAATTAGCATTAAAATAACAACACAACCTAAATTCCAAGCTTTCTGACCCTAAAACCTGAAAGACAAAGAATTTTCTATGTAATAACCAAGACGTTATTATTATTATAATTACATGACCTTACTCCCAAGCATTTTTACCCAGCAACCCGAAGGACAGCGGGTAAATTATATAAGAAGTCAACAAATTATCATTAAAATAACAAGATACGCTAAATTGTCAGCTATTTAACCCAGTCACCCGAAGGACAGCAAGTAAATAGTATAAAAAGTCTATAAATGATTTTAATAATGACAAGATAACCTAAATTTTAAATTTTTAGACCCAATAATTCGAGAAACAGCGAGTCGATAATATAAAAAGTCAATATAATATCATAAATATGATAAGATAAGACAAATCCCAAGCTTTTTAACTTAGTAACCCAGGGACAGCAAGTTATTAATATAATAATCAAATTTATTATTATTAAAATAACAAGATAACCTAAATTTCAAGCTTCTTAATACAGTTACTTAGAGGACAGCGAGTAAATAATAATAAATTTAATAAGTTATAAGTATTGGATTCGTGATAGCAATACAAGGAAGTGGTTGCTGTCGTGGCGAATGAATAGCCGGATATGGATATCACTCTATAGTTCGTTTATATAACGCTCTCTCTTATTACAGTAAAACTTACTCTTCAAAGCCTCTATATTACACTCTTATAATGATACAAACGGTTTCACCGAGAGTAGGCCTAGAACTGCCACAGTTCTCGAGTCAGCCGTACTTTCTCTTCTATAATGCA
>JAPYYV010010289.1:0-14420 GCA_030522625.1 Copidosoma aretas
GTAGCGCTACCACGCTATTTGTTGAATCAGGTAGTACATACCCAAAGTTTGTACGGGGGTGAAGAATGTTACGGATCGATCTAGTGTGTATTTTTTTGTGTAAAATTGGTGTGAGTTTTACGATTTGTATGTAAAGTGAAAATGAGAATAATGTATTCGAATGTCAATACTAAGCGTTGCTATGTCGATATGAGTTTGTTGATTTTGGTTGCTAAGGGGCAGTTCGCGAAAAACGGTGACAGCGTTAAGTTGTATAAATTAGTTTAAATAATAAATCCAAGTACTGACACGATAATTTCAAAGTAGTTTTATTTTTCGCGCAAAAGCTGGATTTGTCAGCTACACAAGTAATATTATCAGTAAAATAAAATTGTTATTTGTAAAAAAATACATTTCGACATATTCTTATTTATTAAACATAGTTAATTGTTTTTTCCATTTAAAATTTTAATTTTGGCAAAGTAGCGTATCTTCTATCGAGAAAACCGCGATTGTCCAGCTAATTCTTTTAAAGAAGTAGTATGCCCTCAGTACGACGTATATTATTTGCATCTTATGTGCATCCGACCGAGGGGGGTCCCAACTGCAACGGTCCGGAGGGCGTTGCTTTGAAAGCGCCTTTGGGCCCAGGAACCAGTTCGCACCCTGAAGAGATGCACATTTTTATTGGTAACTACCAGGGTAAACTGCTTAGTAAATGACCAGAGTGTTCTATATGGTAGTGTAGAGGATAAGAAATAAAATATAAAGTATGTAAATACAGATAAATATGTTTGCATACTTATAAAAGTATGTGCTTCATGATAAATTTGCTCAAAACAGTTTAAGGTAATTTAAAATATTTAAAACAAAGGTTGTATCCTAAAGTGTGGCTAAAATCAGTGTATGGCTACTAATACTTAATGAATCACAGGGTATTTTCCAGTGAATGAATAACGCATATTATAAATTTAAAATTTTTTAAAAAAAGATATGAACATAATATACAACCTTTCGAAGATTTCGTTTATAATAAAATACTAAGCAATTCATTTTTATATATTATAAACTATCGATACATGTCTTCCAGAATTAGAAAACATATTTTCTTAATTAGTCTCTGAATTCTTAATAATTTTTAAGTTCCAATATAGTTAATAATAAAATCACTAACATATACATTCTATAATCGTAAGTATTTTGCCATTTGCTTGACTAGTAAAGCAATCTGTTTCTTTTGTCTTTTTTTTCTGATTATTTGCTTCCTCATAGAAGAGGATTTGTTATGGACGGAAAATCACATGTCGAGATAACATGTTGTAAATACGTTTTGCGGAGGCTAAAATCGATGTACATTACTCTCGCAAAAACGTCCGTCCGTACGTTCGTCCGTCCGTGTGTGTGTGTCGGTTCATGTGTGTATGTGTGTATATGCGCGTGTGTGTGTGTGTGTGCACGCGAGTGCCTGTGTGTGTAATAAGTTGTATATCCGGATTCCCTCGACTTATTTTGATCCAACAGAGCTTTTTTATGTTGATTCTACTTTCCTATCACCGCTGAAAAAGAAAATTTGGGTTCTGCTGTATACCTTTTTTTTTAACTTGATTTTATCGATTTTGCGAAATCGATTTTTTCGGAAAAAATGATTTTTATGCTAATTATCGGTATAAGATGCTATTTTACGACAGGAATTCCGAAAGATCATTATACTTTACACAAAAAAACGCATTGTGTTGAAATTAAAAAAAAAATATTAGCCGGGTACGCGTGGGTGTAAGTAGGGAATGGATATAATCAGTCATATCGTAGAATTTTTTCGGCCAATTTTTATACAACAGGGCGTATTTTCTTTTGTTTTTTGATATTAATCACCGCTGAAAGAACAAATTTAGATTTTCCTGTAGAATATTTGATTAATTTAACTTTTTTCATTTTTCAAGATCGATTTTCTTGTAAAAGTCGATTTATAAGCTATTCATCATCATTCTAGGATATTTAACTGTAGCAATTTGAAAAGATCATTGAATTTTTTACAAAAAAAGTATTTAATTAATATTTAAAAAATTTAGTAGCTTGGCTTGCATGAGTGTAAACGTGGAATGTATATAATCGGTCATCTTTCAGCATATCTTAGGTCGATTTCAATAATGACGGAATTTTTTCATTGTGGGATACAAATGTCTTCTTGCTTTGTTTTTGGATTCCTATTACTGCTAAAAAAAATTTGGGTTCTTCTTTATATTGCTTCCCCATTAATTTTTTATTTTGATAATATCGGTTTTTCAAAATCTGTTTTTTTAGAAAAACTTATTTTTATGCTATTTATTGTTATTTAATGATATTTTACGATAGGAATTCTGAAAATTATCAAATTCTTCACAAAAACACGTATTTAGTTAAATAAAATATTGAGTAGCTGGGTGTGCGTGGGTGTAAGTATGGAATGTATATGATCCTTCATATGTTATGATTTATTCGACCGATTTCGATCAAAAAAGGCTTAGTATTTTTGTTCTACAATTTTCACCACCGCTAAGAAGTTTTATACCTCATTTAGGTTTTTATAATGATTTTTATTGTTAAAAACGGTTTTTTAATTCGTTTAAGGGTAAACAAACTTCACTTAAATTTCTTCATTGTAACATCTTAAAAAGCTTTTAACAAGTTTTATTTTTAATTTTCAATCATCTTGATGAGTTTTTTTTTTTTTTTTTTTTATATTCTATGTTTTTTTTTATTTGTTGTATTTTTTTTGTTATAAACGTGTAGAATTGTGTTAATAAGAATAACTATAATAACCATTCATATTTTTTCTCATCCATTTAGCTTTCCAGAAATCAATTTAAGTTGTATACTTTAATTTCGTTCTGTGATTTTTTTTTTTAATGGTTTTCTCGAATTTTTTAAGTAAAATTTTTTTGAATAAATCATTAAAGATTATGATCAATAGGGCATAAAAAGTTTCATCAGTAGCAAGAGCTTTTTTTTACTTTCAGGAGCGCACCATGCTTTAAAAAATGTAAAGGGTATGAAAATGATTTTTGAATATTTTTTTTTGTCATTAACCGCTAAAATGACGTACAATGTGAATTAAGCCATCATATCCTGCAAATTAACACTGACAAAATAACTTAAAACAATTTAATTTTCCGCTATGTTTCTATAATAACTTTATATTTTGTATATTGTTCGATTGTAAAAAAAAGTTTTCATCAGCAAAAGTTACAATCAGAGGCAGATTCTAAATAAAAATTTATTTTAAAATGATATTTTGTTTATGGTTATAAGTTTACAGATGACGCAGTACAGTAGTTAGTACAGGAATTATTCATTATTAACGATCGATATAAGGCTTTCATAACTTATCCTTCTCTCTCATCAACTGTAAAAAATATTAGTTCAAAATGACTACGTTCAGTGTAGAAATAATCCAAATTTTGTTAAGTGTAGTAAAATTACGAGAATAATGTATAAAATTACTAGCAATTTGAAATATTACCGTTTGCAAGTAAAATTTTATCATCGTGCGTTTGTTTTTAATAGCTTAAAATGAATACATTTCTAAACAATTTAATTTTTCTAAAATGAAGTATTATTCATGCATACAAATTCACATCATAGATCGTTATTGTTTAATTAAAGCTTGTATATAAAAAAATAATAATACTTGAAAAAGATTTAGTTACAGAATAATAGAATGATAGCAAAGACAAAATATGAGGAAGCTTTGCACGAATGGATTGGCAGTGGCTTAAAATAAAAACTCTTTTCTTGAATTCAAGGTTTTTTATTATTTTCTTGTTCTTCTATTTTTTTTTTTTTTCTCCTTACTTCTCGCTCCAATTTTTCCAATTTTTTTTGACGTTGTAAGCCTGCACATTTTATATTTTCATTTACTTTTTTTTCTTTATATTCTTTTGAAGTACTATAATTATAGGTGATCTTTTATCACCTATCTTTTGGTGACTTTTAGTTCTGGAAAGTGCAATTGTTGTTTTTAAATATCATCCAAAGTTTTAGAAGAACAATCTAAAATAATATAAGTATGATACTGCAAAACTATTAAAATTATTAGATTCACTGTAAATTAAAATATAACATTACCATTTATAGTAGTATCTGGAATTTCTATCGGTGAATGACCAGATGCCAGTGCATCATCATTGTTTGAATTAACGAATCTTTTAGCTACTATTGATTTAAAGTTAGTTTTTCAATTCTTAGAGTGTGTGATTTGTGAATCTATTTTATTAGAGTCTAAGATAGTAAATGTATTTTTAATTGGATCCTACTTATCAGTAACTTAAGAATTTGATTCCCCATCTACATAAATAGTAACGTTTTTAGGAGTCTCCGTATTATGTGTTGTTTCTTGTTCTTCTGTAAAAATTACTGAGTTCACTGAAGAATTCATCATAGTAACTACTTCATGACTAAGATTATGTTCATTTGTGGACATCTCAATATTTATCACAGATACGAGTGGTTCGTTTTTACCTACACGTTATATTTTTATTGAGTTAATTGATTTATCGGTACATACGCTATTGCTTTCATCACAATAAGTAATGTCCAAGAACTCTATCAGAATAAATAGTAGCTATACATCTCTTACAACATTTTCAACTAATATCTCATCAAGAGTATCTGCATAATGATTTAGAGACGTATCATCAAGGACATTATTACTCAAAATTCGTCTTACCTCGTCTTAATATATTTTCCACAAATTAAAAATAACAATCTCAGATAATGGCACAATATTAGCTTCACAAGCATTTACAAATTAATTTAAAATATCTGTAGAAAATTTTTTTTTTTAAATTTATTAACATGCCATTTCATGAAACCTCTTCAATGTCATGAGACTTATGGGGAACATATAAAGTATACGGGTTTTTATCACTTTAGTAATTTTAGACAAGCACTTTAAATAATCTATTATAATAAAGTTAAAAGGATAAAGTCCACAGCAGTCAAAGTCCTTATTGATAACTATGTAAGGTCTCCTTAGCTATACTGGACTATTTTTCAGCTTTGTTTGCACTTAAAGCTTGGCAAAGGATTCGTGTAATAGCCTTTTTTAAGGCTTCAGCGTTGTGAATAAATATTTGATAAGACTTTTTCTTATTTCTGTCGCATTGTCCTCACTTTTTTAAACTTTTTTTTGTCACTAGTATCACTGTGTTTATTAGTAGAAGACATTGTATTCACAAATTCATCATAACCTTATTGTATACGAGTTCCTTGGCCCCTAGTCATTCACTGGGTATTCAGAATTGTCAGCTTAGATTATTTGACCCCTTAGTCATTAACTGGCAAAACCATTTCAATTAAGCCACGAATTATTGACCGTTGATATTTAAATTATCTTTTTTTTTATATTACTTTTAAAAATTAGCAATCATAGTTTTATATTAAAATAGTCTTTACCTACAGTAAAGTATAATGTTTGATAATAGTTATTGTTAAATGATAAAAGAGTACATAGTTTTTACAAACGACTCTTTTCAATTTTTCAAGCTTGAATTTAATAGATTTTTTAGATTTTTGCATACCTTTACACTTAAATTTTTCTTTTCGAATATAAACAAAAGTATATGCTGCTTGCTTTATTTCGATGTGACATTATGCAACAGCCGAGAAGATACTTTCTTTTACTAATATTTGTTAATTTATGTAATAATTGGATCAATACTCTTGTGGAGTGGTCATTTATTGGTTGGTGTTCATTCACTAGGCAGTTTACCCCTATTCAATACAATAAGTGCAAAGCAAAACTGCTGCTTTAGGCTTCTGGGCCGCACTTTAGGCTCTTTAATCACTTTGGGCCTGCAGGCAGTAAAGTTCTACTCACTATACTTCGCCTACAGTAAAAACTTTTCCTCCGCTGCGAAGGAAGAAAATTCCTCCTGCCAGTACAGGATTAGTAAAAACTATTATCAAACCCACAAGAAGAAGCAAAAAAAGCCTCGGATCACATCCAGTAGGTCACCCACCCCGCTTCGCCTGGGGTGTCAAATGCCTGTGTTCTTAGACATTCTTTACATTTTCGTCCTAGAAGAGTAAGATACAATCTTGCCCTGCAAGACCTAAAGCTATCAGCAGGCCATTACTGTAAGCGCCCTTTCCAAAGCATCGATGTTTGGATTAGCATCAAAACACATCGTGGATTCATCATTAAATCAACGGTAATTTTAAACTTTAATTCAACGTTGATTAAACTGTGATTTATTATTGATCCAGTATTAATATTTTCTCCCAATACAGTAAATTAGCATGCAAAATCCTTTAGAAGTTTAATCCTTATTTTACTTTTAAAACGGATTATATACACATATCTTCATGAAATTATTCTAAAATTATCAAATTCATGAAGTGACTTAAAAAAAGTAGATATTTATCAAAAATTTTTGATAGTATTTATTTACACTTGTATTGCTTACGAAAATGCTTTCGATGCAGTCGTATTATAAGACTATATCCTTAATAAAATATTTTTGGTACAAAATTATCTCAAACTTATTAATTTCAATAATACTTTGTGTTTTAAAACCAAAATTTTTTTAGCATAGAAATATATGTCATCTCTTCGATATGAGGCTCCAAGGCAAATAACTTTAATTACCTATGATAATTTCTTACACATTTACATAGTTTAATGTTTGTGCATGTATCGATTAATATGTGTACTTGTAATACAATAGCATTGTTATCTTGTTATATGTAATAATACTTTATATTTTCATAGACGAATTTCTTTGGTACATAGTACATATGTTTCCTCTTTGATATGAGGCTGCAAGTCAAATACCTATTATCACCTGTATCATCTTATACATATACATAATCATATGAATGTAGATGCATTGATTAAACTGAAAAACTATTTTAAAAAAGTAGTGAAAAAAAAGGAATGACTATATGCTTTTTAGGTTTAAAGCTAAATTTTTTTAAAGAATTTTAATTGATAAGCAATCTCCTCTGAAAGGCAGTGCCCAATCCTCTTAAATAAAACCAATATCTTCCTTGAACAAATGTAGTTTAATGTTCATTATCCAATTTTTAAGACTACTGCAATAAATTAAGATTGTTTCGTTTTAATTATTAAAGAAATATGGAAAATTATAAAATAAACATTGTTGTAACTTACCAGCAATTAATTCATACTTGTCTGGAGATATAATTTTCCTCGGCAGCTTTCTATGTGAAAGTTTTTGGACTTTATGGTTTTTAGATGTAATATATCTGTTACTTAACTTATTACATCCCCAGAGCGCACGAGTAAAGTTTTTGATAAACAGTGATATTTGATTTGATTTTCTCACTGTTTTCCAAACGCTTTTCCGGATGGAATTTACATATCGAACATGGATCATTTCAATAATATATTAACGATTAGTATAAGATGCACTGCACTCCACAGGTATGAAAATTTTAATCATATAATACTATATACCTTACTTCCCTCATTTTAATTCCATCGGTGAAACATTGGCATTTCCGATTTAGCATCGGAATCATTATCTACAAACTTTTCATCATTGCTAGTAGCCTTATTATTATAAGCAGTTATACCAGAAGTGCTTGGTTGTAAGCCTAGAATTAGAATTTTCAATGATACACAGATGATGAAAATTCGTGCAAATATTAATAAAGCATTATTCAAATTTTAAAAATTACTTACATTTCAAAAGAAATATCACCTAAAAAAAGTCTGCGAGGCACCTTTCTATTGTTATTCAGTTCCAGTGTGTCTACCTGACGATTTCTTACATTTCTACGCTGTTCCTTTAATTATTCGCTCTCTTGTTTAAGTGTTTATAGATTTACAAGTCTGGATTTCAGCAAAGTTATGTCATTGTTCTCATTATTATTATCCTAAAGGTGCCAGTTATTTTAATCATTTGGACGACCAGAAGCATTGTTCGAGAATCTGTTGTTTACCTCAAGTGATAAATTATAAGATTGTGCAAGAGCACCCTTTTTTTGTTCCAGTGAACGTCGGGCATTTTCAGCTTTTTTCATATCTGGACTCCCTTTTCAACTCTGAAAACATGTTTTAAAAAAATCAAATAGTTGTAAGTATTTACAATGACCCTTATACGTACAATGCAAACAAGCATGGCTGCAATCCATATACTTGATTTTTTCGCGAGTTTATGGAATACAGCCTATATGCAGATTGCAGACACGCGCACGAACACACACGTATATAATAGTTATCTTATCTATATAATCAATAGCTAACGTGCACGGTACTTATTTTACAACACCTTTGTATAATCGTCATCAGATTTCGATGAGCCTCCGTTAGACATATCACTTTTTTTTGGAGATAAGTTACTGTGTATATCGGATCTACGATTATAGTTTCACTTTCATCATCGTTTCCCCTTGTCACGAATCAAAAGCATGACCTTTTTTGCTGTGGTGCACAAAATCTAGATGAATTTTATGCTATTACAAAAATACAAGGTTATGTATCCGTAAACACTTACAACTAATCGTAAAAACTTTGATAGCAGTAAATTTTCGATTTTCTTAAGAACGTCCAAAGTACACGTGTTTTCATTATCTTAATTTTACGGTTTCCAGTCAGCACTGGGAGTTACCAGTTGGAGCTGTTCACATACTTTTAAGTCAATCTGTACGCAAGGGAAATGATAATTAGAGCAAACGACATTATTAAAGAATTTGTTTTCCCATCGGAAAATTTGTACTCAAAAACCGCAATGTCCAGTAACGTACATCAAATGCTTCATCTATCTCAAAGTGTGGTGAATCGGGGAGTGTTGTATGCTCTCAGTAGTTATGCGTTTAAAAATGGAAATGGTAAAATCGTGAAAATGATTAAAGCCACTAGGGGTGTATTCTTACAAATATCTCAACTTACATCTTATAAGGAGGGTAGTAACATATTAAGAACACACGTTCGGCGTAACGTACAAGATTTTTCTGCTATTAATTTTGTAGAATATCTTCAAAACAGGTTTGCACAAAGAGCAGTAAGAGTCATAAATAATATATACTCTGGCAATTATAACTTCCAAAGATAGGAGTTGATGATAGTTTTCTACATAAACTAGAATTTTTCACGTGACTGATACAAAATTCGATTATATCTTGTTCTACTAAACGAAAACTCATTCGTTCAAACAACTTATACTTGTATGCTACATTGCAAGACGTAAAATTCATTATTATGATTATGTTTGTTGTAGATCACTATAATGACGCAGAGAACAAGTTTTTCAAAAAAATTAAGGTAGGAATCGCGTATAATAATTGTTCTTCCATTAAAAAATCATTCGCATCAAAGATATAATAGAAAAAGTAGAAACCTCAGAGTGAAATAATTTGTCTGTTTGCTTGAAAATTCAGAAAAACTTCTGTATCGGACTTGTTCCGAATACTTATCACTATTCATAGTGCAGCGTAACGATAGCATATCTGCTTTCATATTTTATGAGTGGTAAGTTTTGCATGTCATAGTTATGTAATACGTATACAATAAATAATACTGTATAAAATATTTATAGCATATTTGTGATCATTTAATATAACTGACTTAGGAATAATTGTACATACATTAAAAATTACATAAATTGCCTAAAACAAACATTACTTTTTTTATAAACAATGACTCCTTGATTCCTTCAACGAAATAATATAAACAAATTTCAAGCGTTTTTGTGAACAATAAAATGTGGATAAATAACTACATCAACAATTAATACTAATTTTTTTAGGTTATTTCATTAATTTGGTCATTTTCAAAATTTCACGATCTGTGCATATAATCCGTTTAAAAAAGGGAATTAAGATTGAACTTCCAAAGAATTTTGATCTTAATACCGTGTTGGAATCAGTGCGTAAAAAAATTAAAAAATGAGACAATAGTGAATCAGGGTTGAATCAATGTTTAAAATCAACGTTGATTCAATGTTGATTAAACGTTGATTTATTGTTGATTCAGCGATGATTTTAATCATTGATTCCACGTTAATTCAACATTGATGTTTTGGATAGGGCAGGCAATTTCGCGCTTTCGAAAAAAAGATCGTCGGTCACAACACGGGCACAAACTTTCAAAAACTGCGCTAACTTATCACTTTGCGCCCTCAGTACGAAATATACGAAATCCTTCACTGAAAAAAGGTTGGGTGCCCGACGCCACCAAAAACACCTACAGCCACGTATCCTCACTATTGGCCGTACAGTGCTCCTGTTTTAAGCCCGCAGAGCACCTAAAGCTCCTTGCGAGCGGGCCAACCAATGTTTTGATGTATGGTAGCATAAATTAGTAGTATAGTAGCTTGTCCAAGCGTTTATGCTGCTTTCTGCCCGTTTTAGGATTCAAGACACTTAGTAGTGAATATATTTTTACGTTAATGCAACGTAACAAATACATTCACAGATTTACTACATGCAACATTTAAAACTTATTACCTCAATTAAACGTTGTATACTTACTATACTTACAAAACCATAGTGAATCCACACACCGCTTGTAAAATTAACTACGTCATCTGTAATGTCATTTATGACATAGTTTTGATTTGTTTTATTCATGATAGTTAGATTAAAGTGAATAAATATTCATCAATACGGTGTTTCAATAGTTTTTTAACCTTAAAAGTATTAGAGTTTTAGTATTTAAGTATTTATATACAAAGTACACTTATAAAGATGGATTTCTTCTGAACGTGCACGTCAGGCTATGTTAATAAAATTCCATGAACTACGTACCCTTTTAATAATATAAAAATAAAATCAAGGTCAGAATATTATAAATATTGTATGTCGTAAATCTGCGAATGTATTTTTTTGTTGCACTAACGCAAAATATACAGGGTGTCAAAAAGTACCGGGACGGTCGGCACAGAGACCGAGACTTAATAAATGTCTTTTAATAAAGTTGCGGATTTCTTAGTGGAAAACTTTCTGGGGACCTTCTTTATCACCCTAAAGTTCTTTTGGACAGTTGACTTATATTTTTCTAATACATACCCCCTTTTTTATTCTGGCATTCGAAAAGGCATATCATTTTACGTTGAAATACACTTTAAATCCTGAACTAAAAATAACCCTTGACGGTCACGTGATGGTCACAATGGGTTCTTTTATCGTTAGTTCGCGAGATGCGCATTAAATGATTTTTTTTCTATTACTATGATTGAATTTTAACCATGTCGCTTAGAAAAGACCATTTTATGACCCTAAAATATGTTTGGACTGTCATGTGACGGTCAACTTCAACATTTTAATAGTAACCCCCATTTTTACTTTGGCGTTTGGAAAATTTTACGATAAAATACTTTTTAAGACAGGGAGTAAAAATAACCCTAGACAACCATGTGATGGTCACAATATTTCTTTTGTTTTTGATTCGTGGGACATGCAATAAATGTTTGTTTTTTATATTCTTATGTCTAGATCTTATTGCAACGCTTTCCGTGATATATTGCATTAGCAGAAAATTTTCTTACGTAGTTCATTAAAAATAAGGAGATGGCTTATTTTATGCTGGATGCATTAGAGTTCATATGACAGATAAAAAGTTTATCTTTAAAAATGGTTTTAACTTAAAAAAAGACTTTTAGCTCATAGCAAAGGCCATTCCTATACAGAGAGTCTTTTCCATACGAAAAAAAGGTCTAAGGTTGGGTGCTGAAACAACCTGCTCTCAACTTACGAAAAAAAAGATTACAATCCATGAAAATATGGCGCTGGTATTGAAATTTTAGACACTTTAGCGAGCGTAACTATTTCTCGCATCAAGTGTCGCCTATGGAGGCTCAACACTCTAATACAGCACTAAAATTGTAGTTATTATTTGAGTTTTCTTTTTGTATTTGATAATAATAAAATATTGTAATTAGGTAAAGGGATTTTCATAAATTAGAAAATAATTTTTTCATCAAATTTGCATTATTACATACGCAAATATTCAAAGTTTTTAAAAAGTACATACAAAACACCTTAATATTTTTGTCTTTTAAAGTGACTCCAGTTATGCAACGATTCTTTAACTCCCTTATCGATTTCAGATAGAGTAGCAGCGGTTTTTTTTTAATTTATATTGTATAAAAAGTTACATGCAAATGTTTACACGGAAGCGTGATAATAGGTACATTTTTGTATAGATTTTTGCAATTTACTTTTTATATGATGAATATTTTCAAAAATTTTCCACAGTAACTCTACCTGTAATCGATCAAGGTGTAAAATAGGCTCCACAAAAGTGAGATCGCATGATATGATATAAATATAAGAGTGTTTAGTAAGGTCTTCCTAAAAACTTAAAATATACGTGTATGGAAATATGACAATTTCATGATCAAATTTTTTATAACTTATAAAGAACCCTTTTTCCTTCCTACGATATTAAATGATTATTGATTATTAAGGGACAATTAAGGTCATAATGACGATCTTATTGATATTGTAAGAGTGTTGAGCCTCCTTTAGGGGAGCCTCCTACGCCACTGCCGTACGTATTCGGTAACGCATCACGAAGTTATGTTCAACCCGCCAGTACTCAAACGATACTAAGCAAATCAGGACCAAAAAATTTATAAACGTTTCTTAGAGCGTCTTGTTTCTCATAATTTTTGCCAAAAGTCGTTAATTTAGATGGCGTGCCCGAAAAAAATTCCTACTTTAAAAACACAGCTTCGATCGATAAAATTGTGTTACAAATTTCCGGAAACAAATGTTTTTATTAATTCATAGTATATAAACCCTTCAGGAATGTAAGTACAAATTTTGGATTAAAATGTGGAAAGGAAAAAGTCTCAGAAGCAAATAAGTAAATTAGTACTAAGCCATGCTACGCTCTAGCACGAGTATTAGGTTGTTTCTGTTCACAAAATCGTTCATTACATGAGGAAATAGCTAATGACTGTTGTGCCCTTAAGCGCTAATATGTTCAAAATTTCACAAACTTCAACAGTACATGGCGCTTGTCACGGAGAAAGTGCTGACATTTTTTTTTTTTAATGATCTACGTGAGATAATTTTCTGCTAAAAGGGCATAACACGGAAAGCATAACTTTAAAATTCAATCATAAAAATAAGCCAAGAAATCATTTACTGCGTATCTCACGAATAAAAGATTTAAAAAAATTATTGTAAATGTCACATGACCGTTAAGGACCATTTTTCTTCCTGACTGTATTTCAATAAAAAATTTTATGCTTCTCCAAACGCCAAAATAAAAAAGGAGAATTTCATTAAAAAATCAAAGTTGACTGTCACGTGACCGTTTAAAACCACTTTCAGGTAAAAATAAAGTCATTTTAACGTTACATGGTTTAAAATCGATCATAACAATAATAATGAAATAATTAACTACGTATCTCCTGAATAGAAAATAAAAAAAAATTATTTCCGTCCCGTGGCCGTCAGGGGTCATATTTACTCCCTGATTTCAAGTTTAGTTCAACGATTAAGTTTCTGCTCTTTTAAATGCTGAGATAACAGAAGTAGGTTTATGTTACCAAAATAAATTTTAAATGCCACGTAATTGTCCGGAATACGTCACAGAGAAGGTCACAAAATCATTATATGATCAATAACCCACAACTTTTTACGAGCATTTTTTGATTGTTACTCTTTATTCTGTGCTATTCGGCCGTACTAGTACTTTTTTGACACCCTGTGCTAAACACTATGTGTAGTGCATCTTAAAACAGGCAGAAGGCAGCACAAACGGTCGGACGCGCTACCGTACCACTAATTGATGCCGCCACGCATTAAAACATTGGTCGGCCCGCTCACCAGGAGCTCTGGGTGCGCTGTGCGCCCAAAACGGGCGTGCCATGCGACTAAAAGTGTGGGTGCGCGGGTGAAGGTGTTTTTGGTGGCCCCGGGCGCTTATTTTTATCTAGTGCTTCGATGTGCTAATTGTGGAAGGAATTACCATTTTGCTGATAGTTGCTGATTATTCTCAAAAGCATTTTTTTTGCAAACATAGGTAACTATGGAAACTCAAAAAATTTGAATGTCACACTATAACAAAATTATTATGGTAAAAGCTTGAAATATGAGAGTTGATAGCGAGAAAAAAGACGGGACAAATATTAAAAAAAACATGCAAACAATTTTAGTTTTACTGTAAAAGTTTATGACTATCTTTAGAAATAATCTTAAATATTGTTCTCGCTCTCGCAGTAAGCATTTTGCATAAAAAAATTTATTTTGTCTGTAAGGTAGAGTATGAAAAAATATTAGATACGGACTCATTTTGCAAATAAACATAAATTTACAAGTGTAAACAACGTTAAAGTTTGAAAGTAGGGGTAGAATAATGTTACGATTAAATTGAAATAATTGACCATAGTGACGTTAAAAGACCTACTTATTAGCTGTCATGCACTCTATCAATTTCGATTATTGGATACGTAAAAGAAATACAATTGATGTGTAATATTTTT
>JAPYYV010010290.1:0-11412 GCA_030522625.1 Copidosoma aretas
TGATAAATCAGTGAAATCATTTAATTTATTGACTATATTTGTTCGAAATTTTAGCGAATTTTTAAGAGATCGCTTTGGTCATCTATAATTGCACACACATATATATGTGTATCAAAAAATAAACTTTTGTATTTATTATTCAGTCATAAGAATAGAAATATTGAAATAAGAGGGTTGGCGCGCGGAGCGCGCAGGAGGCGAAGCCCTACTAGTATATATATGTACATGTATAACTGGATTAATAACACTTAACGCACCAATCCCCTAATTTTTTATATTTATAAAATAAATCATTAATAATAATCATATGAATACACAAAATTCATTATTACATTAGAAATTTTTCGCCTATTTGTTACTAAAGCTTTAAATATCTTTAGTCCTAAGTTAAACAAATTATAATTGAAAGATATTTCAATTATTTTATTAATAATCATTAAATAATTTTTCTTAAAAAAATGCTATTTTAAAAATATTTAAAAAAAAAAAATTTTTATTTGAAAGTTATTAGAACGTTTAAAAAACGATTGTTTGGGCTAGGACCTCAGACACATACACAGACGTGTTATATTGTGATTTCAAATAACAGAAAATCAAATTCAACTTAGCATATATTGCGCCACCAATTTTTGGATAAAGTATAGCAAACTATGTTTCTAATTGTTAGTTTCCAACAAGGAAGAATACATTTTTTGGAGTGAGGAATTCCATCTTTAGCTTTGCAAGTATATGTACTTATGGTTCAGAAAACTTTCATATGCAATTACGTAAATTTGTAGTGGACAATGTAGTAAAGAAGTGGAATACCTATGAAAATTTTATTAAAGGAAATTACTTTTACCAAAATACCAAAAGTAAAGAAGATTATCATTACCATGATGAAATGTCACAATTCGGTGATTATGGAAGTGACATTGAAATAATGAGTTTTGTTGATAAATTTTAAGTATTCGTAACAGTTAAGATTGAGAATCCTGATAGAGACTATTCATTCGGAAACACTTCTAACGATTCAAAATTGACTTTGATTTTTGATAGAAATTATGATTATAGACACGAACTTAAATGAAACGAATGGACAAAGTATGAAACTTTCACTACTAAAAATCTAACAGAAAAATAAAAGAAAAAAAAATTTAAAATAACAAGAGACGGTAATGGATTATTTAGATGTTTCTCTATTTTTTTAAATGATTCTGAAAATTTTCATCTGAATGTTCGACATACAATTGTAAAAAACTTTATTGATCCATGGGGCTAGTTTAAGGATCTCATTGTTGGTCATCTATATTATAATGACATTAAGAACAAAACAGATTATGAAGAGTATATGAGTAAATTTGTTGTTACAGGTAGTAAATTAAAATACAATTTTCTTTTAATTTATGACATTTTCATAAAAATTTTTTTTGATGATTTAATTTTTTTTCATTCTTTGTTATCAAAATTTTAAAATATTTTCTATTTGACATTGTTATTGACAGGAAATGTAAACAATAGATTCCTCTATGTTTTTGATATTAACATTGATGAAATAAAAATACACGTTAAAAAATTATACAATGGTAATGAAATAATAAGGAAAAGAAAAAAGAATTATTGTGATATAGAAGAAAATGCTTGTAAAAAATCAAAATTGAAAGCTAGTTTTAACATTAATGTAGACGAATCATTATCAGGAATTGAAGTATTATATTTTGAAGAAATAAATTTGGAATGTCCACACAGTTAAGCTGTATTTTGGACAGAAGAAAGTAAAAAATTAAATTTTTGTAAGAATGGAAAAATTGTTTTATCACCAGTAAGTCAATACAACGAGAAATTGTAAAATCTTCTACTGCATGATAATAATTTCAGAAATTTGATTCAATATTATAATAATATGTTTTATTTCGATATATTTAACGCAAATTTCATTCATGAAAAAAAAAGTCAATTTATCACTTGAAAATTCAAGGCTAAATTTGTTACGTTTCACGTAATTCTCTCTTTCCATCTTATGAACAAGAATCATCATGCACTGAAATTTATATTTCAGAACAATTTGATTGCTGTTGAAAAAAGATTAATATTCAGGATCGAACTAGCTTTAAGTACATATTTTCATGTAATTCTAATTTTCTTCTTATCACTTGTACATTTACTTTCTTTACTTAAATTCTAAGAATTCAGTGCTCAAAGTATCAGTGTTATTGTTATGATGCCTTCAAAGCCAATGACTTGCCGAGCGAGAAAGACTCTTACAGATTCTCGAATATTATCGAATAATATCTTGCTGTACATAGTATAAGTTTATTTCTGCTTTCTCTTTGACTTCTAATGTAGGAACTTATACACACATACATACAAATCCATATTCCTCAATTTGTTGCCGCCCTGCGAGGTAGCCCGCATATACAGTCAGTCTAGCTACCGCATGCTCTCGAGCCACACGTCGGCGCTCACTAGCAGACTCACGCAGCCGAGAGAGATAGTCGCTTTCTCGCAACCGCTTATACTTGTTACATTTCAATAAATAGTTCATTTAATCGGTTAAGTTCAGTCTCCGCTATTTTCTTGCTCTCAAATCAGTACTAGTCGCGAGGAAAGTTTGAGGGCTTAAAACCTACTTACAAGAAAGCCACCACGAGCATAAAGCTCAACCACGCCACCCCCGCATTACAATCCACTTAAGTCAATATCAAACAATTAAAATCAAATAAAAATTTGATAAATAAACATGTAGAACTTTTAACTGATATTATGAGTAATAATCCATTCGCCAAAAAGTACAGAATTTTGGACCAAAAAGCGAATATTCAAAATTTGCCAAATTATAAAATGTATTTTGCTCGAAAAAATGATAACCAATAGCATAGATATAATAAACCTTTGGTTCCAGAATGTGGTGCCATTATTGTTTCAAATTCTGATATACATATTTGAACAAACTTTCGCACTTTACAGACACTATGGTGTTTCCCTTGGGAGACTTGGGTTAGGGTACTAATTATAATAAAAATCCAGAAAATTATTCTGAAACTATATCTCTTTTACATCATTATTTGTATAGACTATCATATAGACCGAAATCATAGCATTTTAATCCATTGTTTTATGGTCCAAGACTACCACAACCATTCTTTTTACGTGCATATGCAACGGTGGAAAGTAATAGAATGACCTTCTTTAGAAATAATGAACAATCTTTAAAAATAGAGTGTTATTAAGGATTATTAGAACATGTAATAGATAGTGCATCTTATATATCCAAAAACTTTGAAAATGAAAAAGTCTGTAATCCTTATATTTTACCATCAACTTATATTGGGGGGCCAAGATATAAACAACGACATTACCAAGATGCTATGCCAATCATGAGAAGATACGGAAAACCGGATTTATTTATAACCGTTACTTGTAATCCAAAATGTAATGCATTCAACAAAAATTTTAAAGAATATCCAAAAACACAATGCTCAATGATATCCTGAACATAACAGTAAGATTATTTCAAACCAATTACTGTCAATATTAGATGATATTATTAAAAAAAGTATTTTTGGTAAGGTTATTGCATATCGACGGTTCGGTAAAAGATAGAGCCAACTCATATTTGTGATTAAAGAAAGAGTCAACTCAGATTTGGGTTGAAAAAGCAGTCAACTTAGATTCGGGTTCAAGAAGCAGCCAACTCAGATTCGGGTTCAAGAAGCAGGCAACTCGGAACAAATTTTTTTTCATTAAGTTTTGTAGTGGCAGCACTGCTATCCTACACACACAATATAAGTATAATCAGCGCTCTCAAATGTGACCGGCAAACTTGCGAGAAATTTAAATAAGCTATATGGGTGAAACCGCAAAAACCCAGTAACATAAATCCCAAGCTTTTAAACCCAGTAACCTGGGGGACAGCGAGTTATTATTATAAAATTATTGAAGTAAAAAAGCTAGGGATGTAGGTGACAATGCTATTTTAATATTTTGTTTAAGTAAAATACTATAAACTCGCTATTCTCTTGCCCTTATAGCTTATGTATAAACTTCTCGCAAGTTTGTTGGTCACATTTGAGAGCGCTAATTATATACATACTGTGTACAGAATAGCAGTACTGCCACTACAAAACTTTATAAAAAAAAAAAAATTTGTTCCGAGTTGGCTGCTTCTAAAACCCGAATCTGAGTTGGCTGCTTCTTGAATCCAAATCTGAGTTGACTGCTTTTTCAACCCGAATCTGAGTTGACTCTTTCTTCGACCAGAAATCTGAGTTGCCTCTATCTTTTACCAAACCATCGATATGTCTACACCATGGAATTTCAAAAACGAGGATCATCTCATGCACATATTCTTATTACATTACATGCGAACAACTAATAATTAATTAATAACACCTGATAAGATAGATAAATATATTTTTGCTGAAATTCCAAATGATGACAATGATTTTAAAAAATTAGTTGTAAAACATATGCTGCATGGGCCACATAACAAAAACACTCCATGTTATACTGAAAATAATGAAAGTTGTAAAAAGAATTTTCCAAAAAACTTTATATCAACTACAAAATTCAAAGAAAACAACTACCCTGAATATAAAAGAAGAGATCATACTCATGAGAATCATATATACAAAATAAAAAACAGTCTCGAAAAAAATTCAGTTAACAGTTCAATGGTAGTCCCTTACAATAAATATTTTTTGATAAAATATAACTGTCACATAAACGTAGAATGTTGACATACAAAGTATCATATATATTTTCGATTATATTTATAAAGGAAGTGATAGAGATTTTTTTTAAATACAAAAAGAAAATCGAAATTAAAGTGAAAATGGTACAGATACAGAGATACTTGATGAAATATCACAATCTGTTGATTGTATATATTTAAGCCCGATGGAAGCTGCATGGAGGCTTCAAGAATTTCCTCTTTGCGGTAGAAGTCGTCAAGTATTCCATTTACCTGTTCACTTAGATAATAAACAAATAATTTTCGAAGAAAACGAAATTAAAGAGTCCCTTTAAAACCGCATGGTTTGAACTGAGCAATACAACAAAAAATAAGAACGAACGAAAAAGTTTAAGAAAAAATATTACTATTGGTAGATTAAATGTAGTTTCTCCAAAAGATTTAAAGAGATTTTTTTTTTAATTGATTTTGAATAAAGTAGGAGGTAAAACATCTTTCACTGATATACAAATAGTTAAAATATCACATACGATACTTTCAAGGAAAAAGCTATTTCTATGGGATTAGTATAGAAGATGACTATCAAATAGATATAATTTTCTGAGAAGCTTGTAACGTTATCCTACCTTTTCCACCTTGCAAATTTTTTGCTTGGTTTGTTATGTCTGAAAATTTTAAAGGTAACATTATTTAAAAAAAAAAATACAAAAAATTTTTGTGGAAGATTATAAAGATGACGAAAATAAAGTTCTTCTATATTTAAAAGAAATTTTAATATCTGAAAACATGTCTTGTAAAGATTTTAACTTGCCAGAACCAACAGAATCGATGAAAATAATTTTCGATAGTGACAAAGATGAAATTATATTTTGTAACCATAAATTTCATGAAATTTTTTCAGAACTAAACAATAATCAAAATCGAATTTTTTAAGAAATAATAAAATTTGAAACAAAAAATTTTGTATCGATAGTCCTGGTGGATCTGGAAAAACATTTGCATACAAGACATTAATTTACTATTTCTTATCAATGGAAAAAAAATTTTGATTATTGCTTGGACAGAAATTGCTTCTATTTTACTTCCTGAGGGAATTACTACTCTCAGAACTTTCAGACTTCCTTTAGATTTAGTAGAAATAATTATTTGGGAAGATACTTCTATGATTCCAAAAAAGACATTAGAAATAAATGATAGAACTTTGAGAGACTTGTCGGATAATAAAAACCTTTCGGGAGTAAAATAATAATTTTGGGTAAAGACTTTCGTCAAATTCTCCCAGTAGTCAAAAACGGAAACAGGATTAATATAATTGAAGAAACTGTAAGATATTCTAATCCTTGGCCATTCTTTTACATTTTATACTTAAAAACTAGTATACGTTCAATAGTTAATAAATTCTCGTCATTATTATTTCACATAGGAGAAGGCAGAATTGAAATTTTAAAATTCCTCGAGAGTTGGAAAAAAATGATGTATGTTCTAAAGTTTGTTAATAACAGTAATGATTCGACATTAAGTAGTGCTATATTAACATCCCATGAGTACACAAATTTTTCAACAAAAAAATGTTGACTGATACGCCAGGAAAGTTAATAACGTATTACAGTATTGATTATGCAACTCACAAAGGAGTAGATAAAAAAGATGAAATTATTTCCATAAACTTTACAACAGAGTATTTGAATAGTATTCCAAAAGGTCTTCCGCCACATAAATTAAATTTTAAAATTAATTCTGTTACGTTGATAAGAAATTTAAATATATTCTAAGGATTTGCAATGGTACAAGATTAAAAATTACAAAACTAATTAAATACATCATCGAAGCGGAAATAATATCAGGAGAAAAAAAAAGGAAATTGAGAGTTTATTCCGCGAATAACACTAAATACAAAAAATTCTTTGCCACTGCCTTTTACTTTGTAAAAAAAACCATTTTCAATTACATTCCAACTTTCTCCATGACCATTAATAAATCCTAAGGATAAAGTTTTTATGCCTTAGGCCGCGTACACATGGAGCAGGAATATGCAGCGTGACGCGAGTGGCCCTCATTTGAGCCTGCTCTATGTGTATGCGGCCTTAGGTTTATTTCTTAGGAAACCGTTATTCACCTATGAATAATTGTATATCGCACTATCAAGATGCAAGAACCCTAAAAAAATGTTTATGTAAATGGGATCCGAAAACAAATTTAAAATTGAAAACGTAAAAAGGCTACGATAAACTTTCTTTTTACGAAGTTAAATAAGTACCACAACTGAACTTACCACAACAAGAGCTTATTGCTCTTATTAATTGTACTTCCAAGATTTATCAATGTTAAACGTGTAAACTGAAATTTGCAAGTAAAGAATCATTATCAAGTCATGAAAAATTTATAAAAAAAAGTTTTTTTGTTGTAATCGAAAAAAATTGTTCACGTCATATGAAAGAATGTAAAAAACTAGAAAAAGAATATATTGTACAAATTGTGACAGTTGTTTCAAAAGAAATCATCACTTACAAAGGCATATAAAATGCCATGAAAAAAACGATAAATAAAATTTGGCAAAATTGTGGTAAAGGTTACTTAAGAGCAGACTACTTGAAAAGACATCTGAAATTATGTAATGCAAAATAAAAAACGATGATTCATTTCAACATAATAATTACGTGCGTTATTTTTATTGCATTCTATACTTAAATATTAATAAAAAAGAGATTGTATAACTCTATGCTTCGTTACAATATAAAGCTATTTGTAACAACAATAAAACTTTTAAGATGATAAAGTTCAAATATAATATGTTCATCAATATTATAATCAATAATTGTATTGAGCTAGTACAAACTTATAGAATAGTTTGTTAGTCCATTTTAATTATTTTCTTTATACTATTTTTTGTGATATGAAGCAATGTTAAGTTAATAATTTGTATCAATTTCTCAAGTCAGTTCAGCAGTAACATTGTGCTAAGCATGAGAGAAAGCATGCATGTTTTCTATTCTTAGATCAAAAATCTCACATTGTTAATTTTTCTGAACCATAATCGATAAAATAAATAATTTAAATAATAGATCTATATCAAAATACTGAATTATTCAAAAATAATCGTTTCAAATAATTTTTTTAGCAAGCGTGTAATAATTGCAGTAAACCTGAAGGTTTAGTATATTAATCTTCAATTTTTTCAATATACTATCATTCCGTTGTCTATTGTATACAAGTATACACCAAATAGCTGTTATTATTTACAAGACGAGAAATTATAATGGATCTATATTGATTTTATTTTTTTGATTTGTATAATTTTCTGTGTTTGTAATTATTCATGAACAATTTGTGATTTTATCACCTAAAAACCAGTTATTTGCTGATGATTACTTCAAAAACTTTTTTTGAGCAAACAATTGCACCCAACTCATCACACGTTAAATATTTTTAAAAATTATCGTGGTATACTCTATCAAAAATTATTAAAGAAGTAAAAAAAATGAAAAAAGATACCTATTTTTTACAAGTTTTTTAAAAATTAAGAATGTGCACTAGTGCAATGTTGCCAAATTTTATAAAACAATGTGATTTTAACTTGAAAAAGTACGTATATCTTCCACCTTAATATCTTATTACGGAAGAATGTCAAAAAACAACTCTACTAATCATACAAATTTTGTACAATGGGGAAGAGCTACTTTAAACACGTATTTTATCAAGCAACTGCAGTATATTTTAGCGTTTTAAATTTTATTTATTTACCTTATAAGGCTTTTGAATTCCAGATAACTTTGTATTATATATTTTATGGATTAAGATTAAAACATAAATGCTTATTAGAAAACTTACATAAAAAATCAAGTACCTTACTAAAAGTCCTCGTCAAGGCATAGGGGGTTGGCGCGGGGGGGTGAAGCCCGACTGGTATATACATTTCACGTGGAGCAGTACAAAATAAATTTTTTTTTTCTTTAAACTTTGGGAATTAATAAAACTTGAACAGAAAAAAAAATCGTCATTTTTTAAGAATTTTTTATTAATACCCTTGTAGTCAGTGGTGGTCACTATTTCGGAATTTGTTATTGGATAGTAAGCTTGTGAATTTCGTAGAATAATTAATAAAATCGAAAAAAAAAATTGCTACTTCTTTGCGCATTTTCTTTTGTCATATACGATAAAAATGTTTGAAAAATTTTTAAAGTTAGTCTTTTTCCTTATTTTTGGGTTTTAATGTTTAAAATAAATTTTTTGAAATTAATGACTTTTTTTCAATTTTCTTATTTTTGGAAAAATTAGGTTTTAATATTCATATTTGAATAATTTTTGTCGCATGATGGAAGTTAGATTGATGTAGGAACTAGGGGGTGCTAGAGGTAAAAATATACTGTCTTCACATTTTATATTGTTCCCTGAGATGTAAATGAAGTGAAAAACTTTATTTTAGGTGAATTGGATCGTTTATTATAAATTCAGTATTAAATTGACTTAACTCAAAATAGCGAATTTGAAATGGCAGCCAAAAATATTAAAATTAACAAACATTGTCAATTTAAAAATACATTCGTAATTTACGTGAAATTCTAAGTGAAAAATGAAAAGTGCAAAATTTTCTTAAATATCACTATTTTTGAGGAATAAATTCATAATGTTTAAGTACTTTTCCTACCTCGGGCGTTTTTGAGGGTTTAGTGTGCCCTCTGTAGAAAATAGTACATTACGCCCTAGGGCGGGAAAGTGAGGAATGTCCCAGATCGCATGTACATTGCCATCCAAGGCAAAGCTGACGGTGGCAAACATGTGATCTGATAATTCTTCACTTCCGTCCACGGTACGCATGCGGCTTTTCATGTCCCAGCGACCGAAAATGGATTATTTCCGTTCACGCAGCGGACGGGAATGTTCCGTCTCCAGTTATGCACAGTTATCACGAAAACTACTATTTTTGCCCGTCAAATAGAAAAATAATATTTAATATGATTTAGAATATTTTTATTACGGAACTTTTAAGTGCCTAAAAGTTATCAGGGTTACTGATTACAAATTTTGTGATACAATAAAAAAATTCAAACTGGTAGATCCAATATGGCAGCTTACACTTAAAAAATTAACGCATTTTGCCAATAAAAAAATATATTTTTAATTGACGTAAACTAGTGCCTTCATCAATCTGACTTCCATCATGCGACAAAAATTATTCAAAATTGAATATTTCGACATAATTTAAAAAAAAATTATATGTCAGCTAGTGTCATACATTTCTAAAATATGATTTACAACTTTAAAACCCAAAAATAAAGAGAAAAACCATCTACAAAATTTTTTTAAATATTTTTTCCGTATTCTACGGAAAAAATTGCCAACAGTTCAGTCATTTTTTTTATCTACATAAATTTTTTCACGCGATTAACATGTTAACAATCCAAGAAAAATTACGAAATTGTGACCGTTACAGGCGATAAGGGTGTCACTAAAAAATTCTGAAAAAATTTCAGTATTCTCTCAAGTACTATTGATTTCAATAGGTGATGAACAAAATTTTTTTTTTTCGTCCCGCTTTACGTAGAATGCCCCATATACATGCTTATTCAGTCAACCCAGCCTAAGGTGTCAGCTAAGACAGGTGGTACGAAGTACCATGTCTACGCATAGAGATTCCTGTGACAATTTTATCTTAATATCAAAGTTCACCGCTAGAGGGATTAGTGTTAAAAAGGCAGTAGCAGACACGCAAAATTTGTAAATATGCATCTCAATCTCACACGCACCTACGCTAAAATGAAATAAAGAATTGATTTAAAAATCAACAGTGTGGACAATGGTTAATAAATGTTGCATACAAAACTGTCGTGGAAGCAAAAAATAATAAATTATCTGTTGTCAAACTTCCGAAGGGTGAAAAACTGTATAAAAAGTGGGAGTGTGCTTTGTCACACCTTGATATAGTTTTAACAAAAAACTGTTACGTTTGCAAAAATTATTTTGATGAACATGACCTCATAATATAAAATATCTTGAGAGATGACAATGGAAAAATAATATTTCAGATATTTTTAGTCAAATCCTTTTACTTATTATAATCTTAAAATTATTACAATACGTGATCTCTCGACTCTCTCGGCTCTTGGCGCTGGTAGCCGAGAGAGCAGCCTTCTGCTGTTCCCCTACCATATCGACCTTCCCCGCCGCTCGCTCGTCAGGCGTCCCCGAACGCGAAATGAACGTGTTTTCAGATGCTTTTTTAACTAGGTAATTGTATGTTGTTGCATACTATTTAGCAATAACTTTGTAGAGTAAGTCCTGATGAATATAAACATATGTGTATATTCACCGTACGCTCAGTTTTCGTCGATTGGTAGAGATTTTTCTGAAGCACCTGCTTTTGTACTTACCCAATTTTCTCATAGAGTTTTGGGAGTTTGTGTAAAAAAAATAAACCACAGGTAGAACGCTCCAAACCCAACAATTTAAGCCTTGAAAGATATATCCACGATGTACGGAGCTCGAGTAATTAATTATCGAAAAATCGCGATTTTTCGCTGTATTTAATTATTTATGCAAAAAGTTATGGTACGATTTTAATTGTTAAGGTCTAATTTTTTTCGTCTTTTCAAGCCCTACAAGGCAATATTATTTGTTTTTATGATTTTTGTTTTCTTTACCTTTTTTTGTGCAAAAAAGGGGTTTTCGACACCTTAACGATTTTTTTTCGACAAGTTGCTACAAACCGATTTTGTCCAAATTATTTTTCTCGTATTCCCACG
>JAPYYV010010291.1:0-20937 GCA_030522625.1 Copidosoma aretas
GAAAAACTAGCCGACCATCTAAAAACGCCTCACAATTCATGGAGACGCTTTCCCAAAGCCCTGTTTATGAGCAATTACTAGGTTTAGATGTAAACTTTAATTTCTTTCACATTTTAATGCACAATAAGCTCTATTTGATTACTAATCGGCCAAATAACTGATTCACCCATTGAATCACTCGATATTTCTCGCTCTGCTAGGGTTCGTGTTTACTCTACCAGAGGACGCACAAGCTTGCTTCCCATCGCGAATTTCTGCTGGCGATATGTACCCTTACAAAGCCAATAAACTTTACTTAAAGCTAAAAAGCGAATTTCTGCCCCCCTTCCCCCTCCCCCACACATTAAACGAAGCTCGATCGATCATTGAAAAAGAAGGTTACTTATTATAACAAATACAAAAAGTAGTTTATAATTTGAATAATTTGTACTGTATGTTGCGACTTTCTACCCTCTACATTATCACGAATCATCAATAAATCGTTAAAAACGATGAAAAAATAGTGTCTTTGTATACATCTTATACATGCCCATATGCCCTCTAAGGCAAGAGTCACTGCTCTTGAGAGTCGGTTCAGTCCATCAGCATTATTTTATATTAATAATGTCATTCTGGTCCGGAATAGTATAGATTTCGTCTCTTATAGTGCGTATCCGTTCAGGGTATAATCACGTGGCCCGAGGGCGCTTGCGGAGAAATTTTTCTGAGACACACGCTTTATATTTACGGCGATAAGTAGTGTTTCTAGCTATATTAAAAAAAAAAAAAAAAAAAAAAAGAATAAAACGTCCCCTACTTTTTCAAAAAAAATTTGTATACTTCTAAACTACAAAGGAAGGCATCCGACATCTCAGAATTCTTTATAGTACTTACAGCATGGAAAAAATAATATATTAAATATAATAAATAAACTCTGCGCCTAAAAAAGAAAATTTTCAAAAGCTTCGCGTTGCGGTAATGACATTTTGGCCTATTTTTTCTATCATACGCCCGCGCAATTACTTTCTTCAACTTAATTTCAAAAACTTTTTTAGAAAAAATTACTTACTTTACACTGTTGTAAAAAAAACTTTTACGGAAAATAATTTAGTGCGTTATATTTTAAATAGTGGCTTCATAAAATATCGCGGTTTTTATGAAATGACCCATGTATGATGTATGTATGTATCTTTATTTGGGCCACGGGGGGCAGAGCCCCATCTGGCAATTTTCAGTACATGAGCAATGTAGTAGTACAAATAACGTACTTAATAAGAAATATAATACAATGATGATTCAGAAAAATAGACATAATAATAAATGTTAAAAGTTATATGTTGGCTAAAGTACTTACACCTTGCTCGAATAGTTTTTTATCACTATTTTTAACTGCTCTTTTAGTGCTAACAGGTATATATATATGATATACATCTTTTGCTGTAACTGGTTCGCCCGTTATTTTTCCAGTACGATATTTTTAAATATTTGTAACCTTCAGTGGTTCACTTTGGAGATCAAACACTAGAGTTATACCCATCAGCCTTGGAATATGTCACCTATTTTTTTTTACAGCCTGAAATATATTTTCTTGACTGACGCTTCTTTTGCTTTGTCAGTCGAGTCGCTGTAAATTTTTATGTCCTTGACACTTAGCAATTTTTTTGCCTTTTCAGGATTGGTTTCTATTTTATCATCTATTCATTCACCTGCTTGTCCCACAATATCTTATTATTCACGACTTCAGGTGCTGTAGCGAATATAATTTTGCCAATACATTTTTGCCTGTGTAGAATGCGGGTTTTGCATTACTTAGTGACATGCTTGATATTGTCAAATTCATGATAACTACTAGATACAAAATAATGCAAAGTATTTATTATAATTTAGTTGATAAAACTCAAGACAGTTTGTTACCATCGAATATTAATTGCCTAAATTGAGGCAATATTTTAATTTTAGTTAGTCTTTTTAGGTAAATAAAAAATCAAAATTAAATCATATTGATGTTAATTTTTTTCGATGTAGTAATTTATATGCAAGTATTTAATTTATTTACTAGCTAGAAACGAGTCGCGCTTTTATGCGTACTTAAAATTCGATGAAAACGTCAAAATAAATTAACTACTTGCATTAAATTATATTGTTTGATACAAGAACTATTTTTTTCTCTCCTAAAACTAATTCTATTAAATCAATCAGCAGTTTTTCTTACTTTTTATCAATATTCTCGTTGTTACTGTTATAGACGAATAACTTTTTTGTACTTGAATAAAATGTGTCTCGGAAAGTTGTAATACTACACAGGTTCTCTAAGCACGGGTAAATTTTATCTGTTGCAGTTACACGGCAATATGCTTAACCAAGCTTGATATCTTAGATACGTTGCCAACGATAAAAGTGTGCATCGGGTATCGCCTGAACGGCAAAGAAATTGATTATTTCCCGAGCAGCGTCGTGGACTTGGCAAAAGTGGAGCCGATTTACGAGGAATTTGAGGGATGGAAGACCAGCACGGAAGGAGTGCGCTCCTTCGATAATTTGCCATTGAGTGCTCAAAAATACGTACAAATTCTGGAGGAATGCTTGAATATTCCGGGTAAATAATAATTTTTCCAAGCCATTTTTTAAGTATCATTAATTTAATATTTATTTATCTATTAAAGAGATTGTTTCTTTTTTTTTTTTTTTTTTCTTATTTACAGTCAAATGGGTTGGTGTGGGTGCTGGCCGAGAAAGTATAATTGCCATCTGACACTCGAGTGAAGAGTGACGGCATTGCGCCAGTTCTAATGTATTATTAAGGTTAATTGTTACTGTATTGTTTACAATATGGAGCTGATGCGCACATAACGTAAAGGAATTTGAAACAAGGTTACTTAAAGCATGCAAGGCAGAAGCGAGCCTTGCATTGAAAAAAAGTCTGGTACGTGCTTAAAAAAAAAAAAAGACACATGATAATAACAGATAACTTGCGAACGGTTCATCTGTAGAGAGCCTAATTCGAGTCGTGTTGAACGGAGATTTCATTATTCCCGAGTATTTTTCTCCGTTTTACTATAATTAATTTTACATTGTACAAATATTTATAAATCCTCGGTTATCACACTTATTTAATTTCATAATGTGCTTATGTATATTACGGTAATTTAAGTCGATTACTGCGTCTTCTCCTCAACGCTAAATTGAGTTGCAGAAATCCGTGACTAATCGCTTTCTTATAGTTTACATCAGAATTAATTTTTAATAGCATGTGTCTGATCACTTGATTGAGATTCTCGTCTCGCTCTTGCGCGCCGATTTTGAAACCAAATTTTTATCTGAAACATAATGGTTGTTTGTTTCTGAATATATAGAAAGTATGTTTTAAAAACGTAATAAATCACTATTTGTTTATTACAAATATTTTTGTAAAATAACAGCCGATAATTACACCGTTTAAACAAAAATGTCACACTGCAATAATGTTATGAAAAGTTTTTTTCCATGCTCAAATGTTTCCTATATTTTTTGCGATAAGAAGTCAGCGTTTTGTAGAAATAAAGAATCTCAAACGAGAAAACGAATAATTATTTTTTAAAAGTCATACTTACTCTACTTTGAGGCAGATGCAATAAATCAGACAAATAGACAACGTCTTTTCTTGCTAGATAAGCGCTGCTTTTGTATTTGTCCTCTAAAACTTCGAGTTGGTACTTCGTAAATGGTATTCTTGGATGGGATCCGGGTTTTCTCTTGAGATTTCTGCCTGCACTAGATTTTCTCGGCAGTTTAGGTGGACAGTATCGTGTACACCGTAACCACGACAGTTCTTCCCCATTGAATTCTTCTAGATCTGTTTTTTCCTGTCGCGTCGCAGTTTTAGTACTGAATTAAATATAACAAAAAAAATCACTTAAATTATTTTCTCAATTTTTGCAATAATTATATAATTAAAAAAATGATGATTTCTATGATCCTCGAATTGGAAAAAAACATTGTATTCTGGAAATAAAATTGAAGCTGGGATATTTGACAATAAATTCAATAATAATGAATAGCTTCATTTTATCAATAAAATATTTGGCATTTAAAATTTGCGAGAAAAAAATTGCATTCGATTCGGTTTCAGTGAATTAAAAACATTAAATCGCAAATCATTTCCTCTGATTAACAAATCGACAGAAAAAACTCCGAATAAAATTTTCGAATAATTTAGATGATGTTGTTAATTAACGTAATCGTACTTGCAAACCAGGCTCACAAATAAATCAAAAAAATAATTCTTCAAATAAAATGAAAAAATATAAATCGTAACCATCCGCAAATGGATTCAACCGAATCGCAAAAATTATATAAGCCTTTAATGTACTCAACCTTTCAATAACTGCGTCCGTCCTGGGTTTGTCAGCAAGTTGTCGAGCCCTACTCGACTGAAGATCGCAAAAGTTCCTGAGCCAATCGAGCTTGTTCCGAACACCAAAAGCGCCGGAAGGATGTGCAGCTCCGAGATCCCGATCAAAGAAGCTCGTGCAAGCTGGACTGAACGGCGAATAAGACCTCTTAGCCACCGCCGGCGATGTCAACGAGGACGAGGGCGATGAGGACGGCGGAGCATCCTTGGACAGTATCCTCTCGATGCTGAAATCGCTGGACTCGCGCCTGGGCGCCGGGCCCGCTCCTCGCGGCTCCTCGCTCATTTCGCAACTGACAGCCCCGTACGGGAAACTTTTTCGATCTTTGTGCTCCGTGGTCCCTTACTATTATCATTGTTGTTTCGGGCGCGCGCCTCTTCTGGGCCCGGGTATCCATTTCACCGGCGCAAATCCAAATTAGCCGCATAGTTGCACTGCTAATAGCTAATACCCCATACGCGTACGCGCTGTCGGCAACTGCGAGATGGCTATCGCGTTGCGCATTAGCACGCCCGGCTGGAGCTTCTCCTGGTAGGTATACACACCCGTGTGTATTCCGGGGCCTCAGAGAGAGAGAGGGGCGCATGGGGTACCTGACCCCCTACCCTCCCGCCCATTGTTGTGCATGCTCTTATGCCAGTGTATTATCTTCCGACCGCATCTCGGGGTGGCGGCACGCCTGTTCTACCCCAATAACAACAATGTAATTGATACACCGGGAGGCTCCCGGGTCGGCTAGCGGCTACCACCACCACCACCACCACCACTACTACTGCTGCTACGATTCATCTGTAACTGCTCCTCCTTGTGTCGTGGTGCTTGTCGTCATCGTCGTCGTCGTCGATTCTTCTTTCATATGACTATGAGGCTCTGAAGAGCACGCAGATGTAGGTATACTAGGGGCAACGGAGCCTGGCTAATCGAAAAGCCACGGGGGTCACGCATGGTCCAACGAGGCTCTCTTTTTCCCGGTCTAATCCGGTAATACTCTCGTTTGCTCTGATGTAAATATTGGCTCCTTGCGTGGATGTACGTATAAACTCGACGAGATCGTGGCGCGTGCTCGTTTTTGTGCGCTCGGCGAAGAGACAAGGAATATTGCGTTTTTTTCAGTTTAAAAGGGACCGTTCGAGTTTTACTTGGGGTTCTTTTTTTTTTTTTTTTTTTTCATCCAACATTTCGTCATTTTTTTCTGGCTTCTGATTTCTATGCAGCTTAGCGTGATATTATCTTTGAATATCAGGTACGTACATATTGGAGGTTTGTGATTTTATCATTACATCGCATTTACACGAGAACTTGAGTGCAAGATCACAGGTAAGTTTTAAGAATTCTATTTAGTTTAAGACGGTGAATACTTTGCGATGAAAACTTTTATTCCTCTTTTTGATAATGTCGATTCTTAGGGAAATTATTCGCAAAATATAAAGTAGTGCTATTATATTTTCGAACGAATTTCTTTGTTTCTGAGAAATATATTTTACGATGTAGATGTAATAACTCTTCGAAAAAAAGATAGAATGACTGATAACATAAGATAAATGAACAATTAAAATAATATAATTAATGAATATCTGGGAAATATTATTTCTGACAATGAATTGGCAGCAGTATTTTTCTCATAAACAATTATTTGAATTCTGCTACACAGCGCATTATCTCGGAAATTAAACTGATGATTATTTTTGGTTTTACTAATATTGTACGTTTGTTTACTTGCGTATTTAGATTCTTTACAATGTTAAAAAAGGAAAAAACATTCAAATATTAATTGGTATACGTATATTTTGGTGAGTTATACGGTCTTGACATATTTTAATCAAATCCAAAGTTATACACAAAAAAAGCTGTTAACCACATCGTATGCAATAAAATATAATAATTTTAAGATAGAAAAGTGAAAAAATATTCCAGATCGGCTGCGTATTGTCACCCAAGTTGGAACGAACTGATACGGTTTAATTTTTGTATTCTCTGCAACTTTTACGCAAATCTTTTTTTCATCTCGCACCTACTTTTCGAGATATTTGTGATACAGATATTTTTCACTTCTGTATTTTAACCGAGGAAACTACCTATACTAGCAGTTGAAAGTTTGTTTGATCTTTAGTTATTTTCCATGAGATAGCATTTTTCTCCCAGATTATCAATTTTCTATGTCAATTTTCTTCATCAAGTACTTAAAGCAACAAAATTTTTGATTAAAAAAAATAATCTTAGCATTTTTTAAATTTTCACTCTCATCAGCACAGATTTCTTATGCATACAAAAAATATATGTAAAAGTTGTTAACTACATGCATAGCAAATCAATCATAGTGTAGAGAAAAATATTCGTTATTGATTTTTTTATACGGTTTTGTTAAGAAGACACTAAAAATATGAAAGTTAAGTTACCAGTCTGTAACCTGGTTGAATTTAGTGTAAAAAAATCCATCGTAAAAGAATTAAAATCAGTGACTTTTGCTTGAGAAACATTTTTGTATTTATCTATATTTTTAATCTTTGGAAATAAAGAATACATATTCTTAAACGTTTTTTTCACAAAAATTTTTATGAAAATATTGATGGAAATTTTATAAAAAGAATAGCAATAAACGTCGGTCTTTTGCTTGGAATGGGTTTTAGTATCAATGTACATTTTTTGCGGTTTGTGATTAACAAATGAAGAATTCAATATTTATTCTGTAAAAAAATGTGCTGTGACTCTTCAGTTTGGTTTAAGCTTTGAGTAACAAATACGGTTTATTTGCCATCTTTTCTATGAGGTCTGCATTTTTTTTAGTGAACAATTCATGAAAATGAATAAAAACGCACCTTTCAAATTATATTTCACTTCAAACGTACCAACTTGAGAAAAAAAAGTTTAATAATTAATAAATTTATTCATCAAAGTAATTTTGTAAGCGCGTGATGTGCGCGGGGGTAGGGTTGAAATACGACAAAAGAGGAAACCAGTAACTTGACAAACGCACTAACGCAGTGATTGACAAGAAAGGAGCGCAAAAGCGCAGATGACAATTTCGAGCGGAAAATAAAAAAATTTAAGTACCAGAGGAGTCTCATAGGTTTCAATTAAAAACAATCGTGCGATGTATTTCTAAACGCTTGGACTGTCCTTCTGATGATATTAAAAACTATTTCTGTGAGTTACATTATAACTGTGTGAGCATAGTTTTAGTACAAAAATTAATAAAAACATGACAGTAAAAGATATATATATATATAGTCTCGGTAGATCGGAAAAGATACTGAAAACCGGTTTAAAAAAAAAGTATGAAAACTTTTTTTTTATTTATTTAAAAGTAGGGTGTACTTAGCGCTTATGAAAGTAAAATTAACAATTGTTACTCAGAAAATATATGAACTTGATTTGGTGTTTTGATCGATTGCAAATATATAGTACTTATCGCTCGATCCATACCAACAAATAATTTTATTTAGGCATTTAATTTTATTTGTTTAGGTACAGTGTACACAATTTGGTACTACATGCCAAAAGAAAAGAGCAAGAGAATTTTTGTAGAGAGGCTGCGGTAAAATATCCATGACGATTAATAACATATATGTACCTACATATAGCTATAGCTCGAATCTCTCGATATATCAAAACATTCAAAACAAAAAACACTCCGAAACAAACAAGCGCAAAGTGTCATTCCTTTTGCTCCTTCTGCTGACTTGCTGAGTGCTTAATTGCTGATTTAATTAAGTACTTGTTCTTTTGTACGTGGGTGGCAATTAATTACACATCTGTCAGTAGTAAGTACTTATCCAACTCTTCCTAGTATTTGAAAATCTCTCGCAATAATATTTTTCTGTAAAGTTTGAATGTGAATAACTAGTATTTTAAATTACTGTATTATTGGTTCTTACGATTTTTTTAATGGAAAATATAGAGATTTTTATCATGTATGTATGCATATAAATAAATAATTTATCGAGAAAAATCTCCAGTTAACGCAAAGTACAAATTTTGAGGTTATGGAAGCGTGTTTGTTTACGAAATGAAATTTGTAAGCTGATAAATATCATTTACAATTACCAACATAAAAACTTATTTAAACGGGAATTCCGGATGCTTGCTGGTTCCGGGAAGGAATGTAAAATCACAGATACGTCCTTTTGTGCCTTGGTCCAAATTATTAAGTGTTGTTACATCCTCAGCATCAAGCGTCCATCCAAACAGATTGATATTATCTTTTATACGCTGTGGGTTTGTGCTCTTAGGAATCACAACGATACCTTTTTGAACCAAGTGCTTGAGTGCAATTTGTGCTGGTGTCTTACTGTGCTTCTTTGCTATTTCTAAGACTTTTAGGTTTTCCAGTAGGTCTGGAAGAGTGTCATTTTTGCCCAGCATTTTGACCAAACCCCTTGTTCCAAGTGGTGAGTAGGCAGTTATGGGAATATCTTTGCTCTTGCAGAAGTCGAACTGCAAAAATACAGTATAATTATAGGGTCGATTGTGTTGCTTATATTATAAAAATATAGTTTATACCATTTCTTTTTGTTGAAAGTATAAATGCATTTCAATTTGCAACATGGAGACAGGCACTTTGGCAGCTTTGAAAACTCTGTCGATTTGTTTTGAGTTGAAGTTTGACAATCCAATTGCTTTGGTCAGGCCATTTTCCACCTGCTTCTCCATTTCTGCCCATACGGCGAGATGATCAGTAGTCATGTCCATTTTCATTTCACCGTTCTCATGCTTAGGGTGTAAATTATCTCCCTCATCGACAAAACTAAATGGTGCGTGAACCAAGTAGAGATCCAAGTATTCCAGTTGTAAGTCTTTCAAAGACTTCTTCAAGTACTTTGCAACACTCTCAGGTCTATTTCCCGTTGGAGGCAGCTTGAAGTACAAAAAAGAAATTGAATATTCGCATATAGTCTGCGACCTTTAGTCTGATTATTTGAAATTTACTTTTGTGACTATGAACAAATCTTCTCTCTTAATTTTTCCAGAGTCAAACCATTTTTTTAGAACTTTTCCAATCACATGTTCGTTCAAATAAACTGGAGCGGCATCAATGTGTCTGTAACCAGCTTCTATAGCAGCATCTATTGCAGCTTCTAATTCTTCCTCAGAAGCCTAAAACAATTGTCGTGAGGAAAAAAACAACAATTATTCAGAAAGTCGTTTTAGCTAGAAATGACATAAATCTGTAATTACGATAGCTCAAGGATACTTATTTTTATTGCTTTTCTGTGAAACAACAAACATATTTTACTGCGATAATAAAAACCTTTTGATAACAATGTCGTATAGAAATCGATAAAGGTATGAAAGTCAAGTTGATTATAATTGCAATGATATTTATTTATTATTCGATATTGAAAGTGCATAAGCAAGCAATGAATATAATTTGAAAGGCTCAACATTGCTTTTTAAGGTCGCGAGCGAGTAATATTACTAAATCTCAGCGATTGTATCTTGGAAAAATCGTTACAATCTTTTGTATTCGTTAAAACAGTAACTTGATTTATTTATCGTGATTCATAGATAATTTCCGATTTTAAAAAGAAGTTTTGTTTGTTCAATGAAGGATGTTAGTTCTAAGATTCATGAAAATTTATTCATGCATGTAATAAAGTTAGAAAAACGATTGCTATTTTTTTTAACTTTCTATGACCCTGTCACTATTGTTTTTCCATTAAATCTCTTCTTTCGACTCGATTCGTCATGTTTTTTTTTTTTTTCCGTTTCCGAGCATTTTGTTACATTTTGTGGTGTTGACTTTTTTAAGCTATTTTTTTACATGAAGTCTCGGAAGGTGCGTTTTTTCAGTTGATTGCTTGACTGATTTTTCAATAGCCAGCTAGAGTACTTGCACCGATCACCCATTTACAAATAGATATAACATGGAACGAATGAAAGAGAAAACGTATACCTGAAATCTAACGGAGAATCATGACAATTGACAAAAATTACTATTACATTTGTTTGCTAAAAATAAAATTCGTTCGTGTTGGAAAGACTCGTATTTTTTTTTTGTTTCCATATAATTCTAATCCTAATAATTATACGAATAATATTTTAATTATTGTCGTAGAAATGGAGACTCTAGGTCTTTATAATGTAATATAATCTCTTAAGCAAATTTCTCCTGTTGCTGCTATAATTAAAATGTATTTAGTACTTGATTTGCTTCGGTCTCGCTATTTGCGAATATTAAGCAGACATTTTTTTTTTTCTTGTTCTCAATTACTCGATAGAGTTCACTCGATTGAAATTATCGGTCACTAACTTTATAATATTATCACGAGGAATCGAGTCTTCTTATAATTTCAACTCAAATTTTTTTTTTTCAATCTCGCGTGCTACGGGAGAAAAACCAGTTCGTGGACTTGTGTTACGCGTATATTTCATTCATTGACATGAGAATGCAATTGCACAGTCGACGATAAAAGTGTAGAAAAACGGAAGGTCGTGCGTGTAGATCCGCTCACGCGTTTCTGTGATGCAGTGTGTAAGTGTAGTTATATAGTATTCATCACCTATATAAGTTGCTAATACAATAAAAATGCAAGCTAATGGAACGTCAAGTCACAGCATTTGTTTCTCAATGGTTTTCTTGATGCGAACGTTGGGTACCCGTTTCCCTCTCAGAAATAAGAATGCTTCAAAATGTTAGAACATGAGATCATTTCATTAGAAAATTCGATATTAAAAATAGTCCCTGAAATTCTCCGACAAAAAACATTGCACTTTGAGATTCACGTGAAAAAAATATCTTTCGATGAAAATTGTTTTATCAGACGATGAAACTTGGATGAATATCTTATACAACTCCGTCACCTTAAATGACGATAAAAATCAAAAATGTTGTTGACGTTCACTGACAGTAAACACGCAGTTGAAGGTGACGGAGCTGTGTAAGATAATCACCGAAGATTGGGATCGACCGAACAATTAGTCGGAGGGGACGATTGAACAACATATTTATTCTTGAACCGATTCGCTGAAAGAAAAAATTATCCGTGCGACAAAAGGTCGTCGAAATACACGAAACGCCGCGCGAGCATACATCGAACAATTCGAAATGAGTTTTCGTCGCCGAATGAAAAAAAAATACCGACCGATTTTGCCGCGTTCGGTATTCGTCTGCAAACATTTCGAAAGCTTCGCTTCACAAACCATTTCCGGATTTCCGTCCCCGACGCGCGTACGATACGTCGGCATGGCTTTTGGTTTTTCAACGCGACACCCGCGCCCGGATAAACAAACGAGCCCCCGCGACTTCGAGCCCGGATCCATGGTTTTCCGCAACATTGCGCGTCCCCCGAAGCGCCTCCGGAAAACCGGTTGGCCGGGCTCCCGTTCACTCACCTGCCAGGTGCCGAAGCCGACGACGGGCGCGCGCCGCCCGCTCGGCAGAGCCGCGCTCCCCGACTCGCCGCCGGTGGACATGACCGTTATTATGCGTGGACGACGACTCGCTGTGCCCGATGACGAAGCGCGCCTGCGGCGGGGCCTATCGTGTCGCTTGTTGTCGCGCGCGCGGGGATGCCCTCTCCGGCTGAGGATCTCGGACGGACTGGGCTGCTGCGACGGTGTTTGCCGCCCGCGCGGTCCTGTGTCGCGACTCGCGGTGCTCAGGAGGGGAATAATCATCGCCCCCCCCCCCCCCCCCCCCCCCGCCCCCCCCCCCCGCCCCCCTCGAGCGAAGGGACGATCGTGGTGATTTCCGTTTGATCGTACTGCATGAGGCTTGCGAGGCTGGGTGTCCTATATTATACTACGCTACGTTTTTGCGCATCAGAGCGGAGGTGCACTGTCGTTCGACAAATTTGAGGCACCGCGGAGGGCGATATCGCGTGGATGGATTTTTTTTCTGACGATTCGATGAATTTTTCGCCTTTTTTTTGTACATCATACTTGAAACCGGCAGCCCTTGTTGGCATGTACGATGATGTTCCGCCGGTCGTTGTGAACATTCTATTTTTCCACGAGTCTCACAATTGAAATTGTTGTTGACGCGTTGGATTATTGTCAGCTCTGGCTGCCCAAAGCAAATGATCATCGTTATCAAGGAATCATCCGAAGGACGGTTTCTTTAATTGAAACTTTTCGTCTTCGCGTTGAATGTCGGATGGGATTTATTTATTTTTTCTATCATAGCAATTTGTTGGATTTTACATCCCATCGAATTCACGACAAGGATTGTCTCTCTGTATGCAGTTGAATCGTCGCTCCTAAAAAAAAAATATACATAGTTCGGCTTTCCGCGAAAAAGAATGCGATTCCTGAGCTTCTGGGGAAAAATAATATGATTCAAAAATGTTTTTAATCTTGCATTTTTACGCTTAAAACTCGGCACAAATTGTAAATTCATTCCTCTACTAGTTACGTCAAAAAGATGGATGGACACGAAATTTATTACCGCCATTCCCTTTAGTGAGGAGTGACCGAATAATCCCTATTTTTTTTTATCAAAGTTTTAGCGCACGATTGTAAACTATTAGCATCTTTTTCCATCGCCCATACATCTCATCGAACCACAGCAGCCTTCTCATCGGCTCTAAACAAAAGTGTTTCTCTTTTTTGCAAACGACGTCCTTTGTTCGACTTGTTAAATATTATACCGAAAGGTATGCATAAAAAATACACAACCGCTGTGGCGCCGCTGCATTGTCTCACAGAGGAGCGATACAATCACAAACGATCGTTCGTTTTTTTTTGTTTTCCCCCCAAGGCTGCGCGCTGTTTACGATTAGCTGTTAGCTGGAATAGTTTATGTAACATCAACGATTATCCGCGGTTCTCGTTCCTTTGTCATTAAAATCACAGTTATCCGACCGTCGACGGATTTGCCGCGCACAATTGATGATATTAGTTAGTGCCGTGTTTATTATTATCCGTCACTTTTCAACGTATTTTTGGAAATCACTGTATGCGCGGTATAGAGTCTTTCTAATTCGACGATAACGTTATACGAGTCATTTCACAAAAAATGCAGCGTTCGAAGGAATGAAGAATAGAGTTCAGAATTTCTTCAGTTTTTTCTGAATTATTCAAGTTCAAGAAAATCCATGCATTTTTTACTAAGCTCCAAAAAAATAGTTATGGTAATTACCGTTGTGGCATCGCTGCGCATATTCACAGCAATATTGTTATTACGTTTGAGTTTGATGCTGAGAAAACTTTTTGAGACGGTAGACTTTAATTTTTCAGAAAACAAAATATTCCAAGTCGAGTGTTCCATATGAATACCTCGCGCAACTTAATACAATAATTTTTGACCGCGACTAAAACTTGCTGATTCAGGAACATTTTTTAATTTTTCTCAAGCGCGAGGAAAGGTCCCTTGTACGTTTATAACTTTTGGATACGGAAGTACAAGAAAGTTGAATTACCGATGATATTTGTATTGAGTCTGAGGCGACATTCCATACGCGCTAGTTACGGTACTACGACATTTTAGCCTCCTTTTTCCACTTTCCGCTAACGCAATGAATTCTTTCGATTTCAGCTTTAAAAGTGCTTTTCAGACGGTCAGACAAAAATCGCTGAAAACATCGTTTGCCTATTTTGACCCAAAAATTACAAAAATTAATTTTCCATCTCAAAATTTGAAAAACATTAACAATAATTTCTATAAAATTGGCCCCATAATACACGAAAAAAAAAAACTCCAAAAGGTTTTAAAAATGATTGTTTCTCAATTATTTTGCATTTTCACAAACCTTCCGATAAAACCCGCGCAAGGATATGAATGATCTGTCTAAAAATATTACCTTTCAATCTGGAAGATTCATAACTGAGATTTCACACAATTTCTGTCCAGCAGGCGCAATCACACCGTCAATGGAAAAAACAACGTTTTGAACGCTCATCGGCAAGAGGCAATGAAAAATGTACACCTGCATAAACTGCGGCGCCCGCGTGGACGAGCTCTATCGACGCTACAGTCCGACCGTGCTCAAGATAGTAAAATGCGTGAGTCCAAAGCTTTGCTTTTCTTCACTGATCGATTTTTCCCGTGCCATGAAAAAAATAAATATAAATGACAACCCCATCGTTTGCCAGGAAAACTGCGGCAACCTGGCCGACAAGTACGTAGAGTACGACCCGGTGATAGTCCTCGTCGACCTCGTTCTGCTCGAGAAGCCCGCCTACCGGCACCTGCTCTACAACAGCGACTTTAACGCCTACTGGAAGCTCCTGATCGTCCTGATCCTCGGCGAGTCGTTTCGCCAGTGGACGAGCCGGGAGCAGCAGCTCAAGGCCTCGGGCCTCGTGCCCTCGCCCTCCTCACCCTCTGGTCCACGGTTTCTCCTACTCGGCCCCCCGGAGCCCACCAAGAACGAAACGACGATGGGCCTGGTCGGTTTTCAGAGCGAGCGCGATTTCTACTTCCTGCTCGGCCACACGACCCTCGCGCTCGCGGGCTTCGTCCTGGCCGTTCTTCTGATGACGGAGCTCCGCTGGGGGATATTCGGCGGCCGGCCCTTGGGCTACGAGCCCCGGCACCTCGTCCGGGCCCTCGTGATCGGCGGCTGCGCCAAGCTCCTCGACCTCCTGGGCATCGTCTGGCAGTACATCGAACCCGAGCCCCACGCCGCGCTCATCCACGGGTACACCGTGCTGTGCCTGCTCACGGCTTACTCAGGTTTGAATTTCGAGAGAGTTGAAAAGTCGAAACGGGCGTAGTGGTGGCTTTCCGGAGCGACGCTTAAAATATATTCGTCATACTCACACCGCACTCGCTCGATGTTAACCAAATCGTTTTGCCAAAGCGCTAGCCGCAACATTGATCATTGTTTTGTAAAAATTGCGTCTGTGTCGTGAAGTTTGTGATCATTTTTTTCTTCTTTTTATGTGTTCATTTACATTTATAGCATTGTTAGCAGAATTATGCTATCATACGTCGATGCGAGTTTGACGATAAGATTTACTACTCTCGTGAAAGTGCCTGCATGAATGATTTACTTTTTGTAATTTTAATTTTATACTTGTAAGATCTTAAGATGGTGATGATAAATATTTTTCATTATTTTACTTTATTTCTTTGAACATATCTTTGTATCTGGGCAGTATACATGAACAAGCAAATGAATAAATGAAAAAAAAATAATCTCGTGATCGATTAAAAGCCATTTATTTTGTAACTATATTGTGTTTTCTCCTGTGCCAATATACATTGCTAAAATAAATATTCATTACTGGGAATTATAAAATTTCAAAAATAAAGTAACAAATTTGTTTATAATACGATCGAAATTTCGCATTTTATGTAATACAAACAAAAATCACACGTCTTTCCTATGGCTACTGTACTCCTCTGCTGTTATCTTTGTTAACTTGTTCAGCGAATTAACACACCAACATGCCATAACTTGAATTCATAAGATCAAATACACTGATTTTCATGCATATAGCTAAACGATAGCACCTTGGTAGAATTTATTTCAATAGCATTTGAAAATATATTAATCGTTAGGATGATTTTTTTACATTTTCTACAAAAGCAACAAACAACATATTTTATTGAACATGAAGATTGGTTCTTCATAACTACTAGAAAAAAATACAGATTTTTTTTTCAGAACATCAACTATTTTTAACAATAAAATAATAAAAGCTCATAAAGTTATCGACTTCCACTGACTTCTTGTTTTGATCTTCTTATACATACGAGTTAAATAAGTCCTCTTTACGATAAGATCGTAATTTTTCCTGATTACTTTTCATAACTGCGTTTTAATCATTTAATTATATTTGGTTTTTGTATCACCATATGTTTGCCTACATCAAATTCTAATGGCATAAGTTATAATGTATATCTACGTACATCTCTTAGTTTAGCTGCATACGTATGCCTGCACAGCATTGCAAAATAAATTTTCATCTAGTATGTGATATTTTACCATTTCCAACATCGTTTCATTGAGTCAACTACTAACTTATGCACATACGTACGTGTAGGCATGTATGTTTACATACTAAATAAAAGCCCACGTTCATAAAAATAATTTAACATTTACACCACACAAATACTACCCGTAACCCCTCGTCCCCGACAAGTATACCCTCAGTTTTTTATTCCATTTTTCTTTTTAGTCGTCTGCGAAAGCGGAAGAGCCAGCTCGTTGATCGCACTGGCTGGTGGGCTCTGGGTCCATAATTATGTGTACAAGATACTGGGACAGTATTTACCGACCACCAACGTGACTCTGTTGCAAACTTAAAGTCATGCGTACACGGCGATCGCGCATCGTGTCTCAAGCGTCCTTGATCGGCAATACGCTCCAGCCAAGCACGAGCCTATCAAAGCCGCAGGAAAACAGACTGCAGGGACTGTTGCTTTCTTCGGCCCAGGCCACGGAGCACACCATTCGTCGATGGCCCTGTGCAATCATTACGTAAAAATCTATTATTTCTGTTGCCCCGACATTTTCGGGAGTTATTATTATTTTTTTTATCGATTTCGGTCCCCGAGTATCAAATTTTAATGTGTTCAAAATTGCATCAAATTTATTTGCGTATTAAATGCGCTTAATTGTGATTTTTTACATGATCATTTCGGCTTTACTTCTCAATCTAAGATTGTGTTCTCGTAGTCATTGTCTTGTCAAAAGAATTTACCATGTCATTGAGTAAGATGTGTGATTTTTTAAAAATAAATGCTTTATTCTTCAAAGTAGATATAGAATCATTATTCAATCATTATGACTTCTGCAAAGCCATTTTGTCAAACGTCAAAAATAAAATTTGTACCTATGTTGCATTGTATCACATCGTTATACTATTGTTGAACAAATACAATGAAGAAGGGTTTTTAACTCTGGTACTTGTGACTTTACGTTCCTCTTTTCGCCATACAACGGACGAGATTTACTTAGCATCTCGTAAATATGTTTAAAATAAATTCTATCGAAATTACCTGTCGACTTGTCCTAGGTAATCGCGCCAATCTCTGCCCATTCAGATCGAACAGCCGAATCTGTCTATTGTCATGCGGAATGGCCACCATTCCACTACTCGACACAGCCAACTTATTTGCCGAACTGTCGGCACGAATGGTAGCCAACGGACTCCTGATGTTCCGCAGTTCCCAAACTTTGACGCTCCTGTCGTCCGAAGCCGAGACTATTTTATCCTCTCTTGTAAACACCGCCGAAGTTACCGTCCTACGATTAAAAACAAAAAGTTCAACGGCAGAACTACGACATCCAACAATCGAGTGATAAATCGCGAAAAACTCACTCGGTGTGCCCTTGAAAGACAGACACGGAGTGGATGGGTTCCCTGAAGTCCCAGAGCCGAAAAGTGCTGTCCCGACTAGAAGTGACGCACAGGCGCTGCGCGTAGTGGGTAGACACGTTGGTCAACTCCTGATCGTGGCCGCAGAGGGTGTGGATGATCTCCCCGGTCTCCGTGTCGTACAGGTTGGCAGTCCTATCCCAGGAGGCGGTGACAATCTGATCGGCGCCAAAGATCCAGTCGGCTGCCATCACAACGCCCGTATGGCCCAGCAGCTCCTTCAGGGGAGTCCTGAGGGTGGGTGTCGCCTCCTCCTCCTGGGGCGGGCAACTGTCTCCGCCGATCGCTCCGGCGCCGCGGTCCCCCCCGGAAGCCGCGACGTCCTCCGTGGACGGTCTTTTCGGCAGGTCCCAGTTGACCGCTGCCTGCCAGACGTGAGCTGAGCCATCGCCGCTGGCCGAAAGCACCAGATCCCGCGAAGGGTGGAACCTGACGGAGTTGACGGAGCCGCTGTGGCCGGTGTAGTGCAGCAGGCAGCGGCAGCTGTCGATGCCCCAGACGCGAGCCGTATGGTCAGCAGAGCCGGTGGCGATCACCGGCTGGCCAGACCTGCCCACGCAGACTTCCCAGACGCCGTCCCGGTGGCCACGGTACTCCCGCTGCATGCTGCACGTCATCGTGGGATTCTTGAAGCTCGACACTATTTTACTCGTCTGCGCTTTCAGCTTGTGCGACGCCTTGACTTTGTGGGCGGGATTGCCGACTAGAGCTGGAACATGCATTATATGTGCAGATCGACCCTAACATTGTTTTGCACTGCGGGACAAAGAGTTTATTCTTCTATTCTTTATTTTTTCTATCGATAGAAATATTGTTTTTGTCCGAGCCATGAAGTGTAGAAAGCAGTTACAAAAAAAAGTATCGAGAAATACTTTTATAATTTGGCTTGTAATGCAGGTTACTAGATAGATTGATTTAATTTATAATGTTTTACCCCTGTAATTATTTATAACGCAAAGAACAGTACATTTAAGAAGTTCCTTCGCATGAAAAATAGATTAAAGTCATTCGTTTTATGCAAGTGAAAAGTTAAAACGTATTTTATTTGTAAATGATTTCAATGTACAAATTTTAAACTTTTAGAAAACCATTGAATCAAAAACTATCGTGCAACTTACATTTACTTTTAACAAGAGCTTTGGCATCAGTAAAATCTTGAAAATCTCCAGTAGGAAGATTCCGCTCTGCAGAGCCATAGCACTCTCTTTCCAGCTTCTCGTTCAACGCCTCTATTTTTTCTTGCACTGGAATAATAATTTCAAAAATCAATAGAAACAGTAACGAAACATAAAATTTAATGAAAGTAAATAATGATATGCGTGAGAAACGTACGGCCAGTGTTCTCTGCACAAAGCATCTCGAATTCTTTTTCGATTTGCTGGAAGAGGTCTAACAATTTGGAACGCAGTACCGGAGGTATGGCACTGTCCTCGACGTCCGTACGAAAAGTTACGTACTGGGACACAGTGTTTGGTTGAAGTGGAGTGGAGCCGCTCTGCTGGGATTGCAGTTCTGTATCCGTGCCACTCTGGACACGGGGGATCGATATTCTCTTGACTTTGCCACCGGATTTGTTGCCTGCGTTGACGGGTGGTTCTCCGGGCATGGTTTTTACTCTGACTGGCGAGAAAGCTCGCGACGAACAACACTGGGGCGTCTCGGGCGATCTTCACACGACATAAATCGCTGCTTATCACAATACTTGTAAAGATTGAACTTGAGAGAGAAATAACGCTGGGCCAGACCAAGAGACAGCTCGAGCAGCACTTCTATCTACCTGCTTTTTTATCTTAAAGCCTGCAGAGCTTCCTTGTCAACAGGGTAAAGCTTATTGGGTGATGAAATATGGCACCAATTAAATAAAGTAATAACAAATGTTTATTGATTCCTGTCATTCATTATTGGGTATTCGGAAAAGTCATTGGACATCGTTTTTCACACAGACACATCTGAAATGGGAAATGAGAATATATTTACTTGTTTGTTTTAAACGAAAATAAAAATATATCAAAAGATTCAACATAAGTAATTCAGATAATAAATATTGTAACATCTCCTAATAATACAATAAATACTTATATTTAACAAGAAGATTGACATGCAAAAGTTTGTCTCAAATATAGTTTCAGTGTATGCTCAGTACCCTAGGACAATAGAGTGAGGTTTTTGTCAAACAACGTTAAAAAGTACAAACGATTGTCGCAAGCTGCGTATTTGATAGGACTCGTTTAATAATATAAGCGCACTGCTTCTATTTGATGCAAGCTGCCATCTTGAACTAAAATATATCAAGTACCGTCTAGCTGGTCATTTATTTGCACTGAAAAACCTTTGAACAATTCACAACGACAAATCTATCTTTGAAGGTTTATAAATTTCGAATAACTTTTGAAATACCGTATTAAATAAATCAAAATATAACCTTACACACAATGCTCGAAGCAAACGATGTGACAGATTTAATTTGTATATAATATTCACTATCACGGACGAGCTCCAAGCTCCAAACAAAATCTGCGATACCGCAATTTATCATCGGAACTGTCAGAATTTACGAATCAAACTTTCATTCTGATGATGATGATTTCTGAAACGATCCCGAATAATGGTACATATATATAGTTTCCACTGCAGTGGCCCAGTGGCTCTATTCGGAAATGATGTTTCGAATTCCGATCAGCTCTTAAGTTGGTACCTACACCCAACTACCCAAGCCTATAACTCCTTATATATAAGCCTATACTACCTATTTACTACTCAAGTACTCATGCATGCATGCATGCGATTAACTACGTAAGTAACGTAAGTGCCAACCTAAGAGCTGACCGAAACATAATTTCCGAATAGAGCCAGTCAGAGATTTTTTTATCAGATTATCATCATCAGACAGCACCCGCGGAGGCGGAGCTCTCTTGGCAGCGGGGCGGGGGGGAGGCATATATTATTATTCTTTTTTTTGTCAAACGAAAACATTTCATGTTTAGCTAATGCATCATATCAAAGATTTATAGTGATCACTAATCAAAGGCTTTGGGAGGTTTGGATTTTTGTACTAAGTCTGTAACAAATTGATCAGGAAGATAGTTGAAATATCGATTTGTATTGAACTGCACCGTTCTTTACTTAGGAAGTGAAGGCAGAGCAAATTTGTTTTAAATATTGATACCTTCGTGAATGTTTTCATATAACACTGTTGAATATATTTTTTCATCACTCTAACCTAAAAATCGCACCTTCGCCGCTTCTTTTCGGCTCTCATGATGAAAAATATAATACCGACCTGGTACTAGGGACGTTT
>JAPYYV010010292.1:0-21529 GCA_030522625.1 Copidosoma aretas
GAGTTCATTTTACTGTCGTAATCGTGAGCTGAAAAGTAGATGTTTTGGCGCTCGAGCGCTGAGCTAGGACTGCTAGGAGAGTTGACGTGAAACGCCTCATATATCACTGAAAAAACTATGGCCCGTAGCAGCAGCCACGACTTTGTAGAAATCCAGAGCTGCACAAAGAGTACTTCAATCGTTTCCTGTCCAAACTGAGCAAAAAAAAACACCAAATACTCTGCTAAATGGCAGACTTGAGCGAGCAAACCCACTTGGATAATCTGCAAGCTCCAAAAAGAGGCTGTCCTCAAGGAGGATGCCAACGCCATCCTTGGAGCTTGAAACAACAAAAACTGCACGTACAGCAGGTATATATCCGGCAAGCACTGTACGCCTGCAGAACTTGATGTAGCGAGGGTACTCGAGCTGCCACTTTTTTTGCTTGTTCCATTCACGTCGAAAATAATTATCACGTCGAACTTTATACAAAGAGAAGCGTCAGGTGTGATTGCGGAAATTAAAAATAAGGGTACAAATTTTGAAACGGAGACTCTGCAAAATTAAAAAAGAGATCGATTACTTTAACTTCAGAAAATATGCTTAAAATGTTTAAATTTATACGTAATTAATTTACTAATATAATTTATTTGTGTTCATGTTGTAAATAAATAAAATATTCATGTAATTTAATATATTTGCCAAAACTTATGTATTGCCATGAACTTTTATGTGTCTGGTAAGAATATCCCTTCTTAAAAAACCTTTTTCACAACTTGAACATATTTTTCTTTAAGTATTTGAATCATGTATTTTTTTATGTCTTGTGAGAAGATCATTTCTGTAGAATACTTTAGAACAAAATTGCAATTATATTTCACTTAAAATAAATTTTTTTTTTCAGTCTCTTAAAATGTTTTAAATTTTTTATAATCTTATTACATATCCCACATTCAAAATTCGTTTTTGTATGAGTTTTCTGATGACAGTACAATGATTTAAGAGTTGTAAATTTGGACATACATAAAACGCACTCAAACAGTTCTTCATTTCTATAATTAAGTGAAACAAATTAGGTTAGTAAGTTATTGGTTAAAATGTAAAAGAATTGGTTGAAAAAAATTTTAGCCGATAGTATTAATATTAATAGTATATTAACCTTTCTGACATGATATACAAGTAATTCCAAAAAATGATTTCATAAAATTTACTAAATTCTCAAGTCTAAAAATTTTGTAGACGTCAATTTTCAACAAAAATTATTGTGATTAGGCTGTCAAAAATAAGATAATGTCAAAAAAATTACAATCAGACTGTATACAGTGTAAAAAATATATCAAAAGTGTATAAAAACAAACATATGGTTATCATTCAAACATCAACAAAAGTTTTAGTTGGTACTAAATTTAGCAATTTGATTCTAAATAAAAGATTAAATGGATCAAGAAAACAAAGGTATCTATTTTATGCATTCTAAAAATTAAGGAATTTATAATTAATAAGTAACTTTTTCCAGATTATAAAAATTATGGAGATAAATATTTAAATCATACAATTAACCTAGAAAATAGGGAAGATTCATGCATACTGGAATTAAGTAAAAATTAAAAAAAATTGGGTTTCCTAAAAAGTAAAAAAAAAATTCAAATCCATATTCATCAAAAGAGTCTGTGCCAAGAATAAATAAAAAACCTATAAATGCAAAAAAAAATAATAAAAAATAAATACGAAACCAATAAAAGTATGCTAAATATGTATAAATATTTATTACTAATTTGCTATAGTTAGTCACGTGGTATTCTAAACGAGTGCAAGAAAAATGATGATACAAAGTTATCTCAATCGCACAAACTTAAAATAAAACGTGACTAACAAAATATCGTTAATGTAGAGCAAAGCCTAAAATTTAACGAACTTATTCAGTTGAATTGAATGCAGTCAACTGCGGTCATCAATGCTGAAAAAAAGGGATATAAACTGCAACAGTGGTATCGTCATGTTGACTATAATTGATTTACTAAAGTTTGAACAGTTGCATTAGTCATACCTTATAGCAGACGCTACGATAATATTTTAACAGTGTATGGTAAATGCATAGTTGGGATAACCAAGACTTTATTGGATGTGTGCAAGCTATTGGAGGGGGTAAAGAAAAACGAGAGCAAAGCCCATGGTGAGCGAAAAGTACAGACTTGCAGGACTTATGAGGACTCAATGCACTGTCGACTGTACACATTATTGAGAATTTCAACCATTGAGGTTGTAAGATAATGGGACTGCTTAAGATTAAGGGCATGCTTCACAGCTTCTTTATTGAAAAGAGATTGAAGATCATAACGCAGCAGATGAATGACAGTGAATAAAATAAAGCGAGTGACATGCTAAGATGACTCAGCAAAGACATCATTTGCGGTCACTAATGTCATACTTGCGTCACTTTACGAGCCAGTTCAGTTTGTTTTGCTTTGACACTAAAAAATCAAGGTTCTGTTACGGGCTTCCATGGCATCTTTGTTTCGTCATTACGAACGTCAATGTAACTTTTTGCTTTTACATTTTACACTATGGATAGATACAGTCATTATTTAAATGTCCCACGTTAGGGTGTTGGCGCGCGGAGCGCGCAGGGGGGCAAAGCCCCACTGGTATGTGTATATGTATGTGCTAAATGATAAAAAAAAAATCGTTTTTTTAATGCATATACGTACATGACTGTTTACGTTTATGCACCACTATTTGTTGTATAAGTATAAGTAGAATTCGTGTATATATCGATATATGTGTATATATGTGGCGACCCAGCCATGCGCGCGAGCCACCCTTTCAAGGCGCCCTCTCAAGCAACAGCTTATTCCGCGCACCGTCTTCTAACAGACGCGTCGTCGCCGCTGTCGCCCAATGGAGACACTCAACGCTCGCTGAGTCAACCAATCATCAAGCCGCCCCAGCGGTAGTAGACGAAAGGAGAAGTAAGATAAGTTACATCGGTTGTGTTCATCACTTTAGTCTGTGCCTGTCGTAAGAGTAGGTCATTATGACTGCCGGTGTAATAAATACAATGTGTGTGCTTTTCTAAGCGAGAGTCTCCTTTCTCGACCTGGCGCTCCTCCTCCCTTCTCCGGTCACGGAGGCACCCGTTAATGTTCCGCGCCTCATCAACTTATAGATTTTCAAAGTGGTGACCCCAAGAAAGTAAAAATCAGGGACCATAAGTTCATGCGTGCAAACATGGCGGAGCACAGAACCAGGTATACAACACGCGGCGAGAGGAGAAGCGGCCACTGAAGGCCGGGCATGAGTAGAGGATGCGGCCGTGCGAATCTCGACAGCAACGTGCAACTCGAGAGCCTCAGAGCGTCTCCAAGGCATCCCCGGGCGCTCCTTTGACGACAGTGCCGCGATCTTGGAGGCTGCGCGCTCGCTCACCGGGCCATCCACCGCTCCCACACACGGAAACCCGCCCTTGTTCTCGCCGACACAAGCAGCAGATAGAGAAATAGAGGCGCTTTCGCCCTTCAAAAAGAAAAAAGCCTCAGCAGTTGAGGTATCCTGCTTGGACAGCGATAGCTCGAGCTCCGAGTACGACGACGCTGCCAACAAAACACACGTAAGTGACGAGCATATTTCTCCTCCAACAACCGACATGGCTACAACAAAATGCAACATGGGGTCTTATTCAGAGTTTTTAACGGAAGCGTTATTTGGCTGTGACGCGCGAAATATAGTAAAATAACGCTTCTGGGCATGCGCAGAAGTTATTTTCGATATTTTTTAACGATTACGCAAAGCGTTATTACAATAACACAGGAGTATTTGATATTTACGCGTCTATTGTCGGCGTTCAGTAGAGTTTAAAGAATAATTTAAGGACTGGCTTCAAAGAGTGTCCTTATATGAGCGTTAATTTGTGTCTTAAAACGAATTTTCTGAATAATACATTTAATTAAATAAATAACAATTTTGAATGAATCATACATGTATTTAAATGTATATGAACTTGAACAAGTTGTAGATACATCAATCAGAGTATTTATTGCCGAAATTATCTATTGTATATAGTTTCGTTCTTTATATCCTGCATTTTAATCTCCTTCGAACCGATCATCAATTTGATTATTATCATCAATCATTAATAATTATTAATCATTTCACTATCCAAATCAGGAATTATTCTGAAACACACATAACTCATGACTGTAATATCAATCTTGGAAAAATAAGAAATAGTTATTTACGTAACAAGTGCGGAAAAGACGATTTCCCGCACGAGTGATGATTGACTCGCACGAGTTACTGGCACCGGCACAATGCACCGAAAGCATGGTTTACGCAGGCAGAGTGCCTGCTGTCGTCGAGCAACGTCTCGGACGACAACGCAAAATTTAATCTCGTCGGCGCGCTTGATCAAATGACAGCCTTAGACGTTATGGACGTCATCGACCCCCCGCCTTCTGAGAAGAAATATAAGTCGCTTAAGGCCACCATTTTGGCCCGCACCATGGACTCGTCAGAGAAGATGTTTCGCCAAGTACTCTCAGGTGTCTCGCTAGGCGACTACAAGCCTTCAGTCCCTTGGCGAAAAATGAAATGTCTCGCAGGAAACAAAGTAACCGACGAGGCGCTTAAGTGGTATGGCTCCACTTGCTTCTCCAAGCAGCTGCCATGTTTTTTTTAAACATTCCTAAAACTGCTTCCATGGACGAGCTCGCCGAGGCAGCCGACAAACTAGTGGAGACTGGAGGCTCGGTAATGGCCATTTCCAAGACACAATACACCCCGGCAGCCCCCGGAACCCACGATCTCCTGCAAGAGTTAGCAGTCCTCAAAGCGGCAGTCGCACAGCTGACACTACATCCAGATCAGCAAAGGGGACGCAATCGCAATCGCTCAGAATCAGGCAACCAGCAACGAACCCGTTCGGCCACGCCAACCACCCCGGGAATCTCCTGGTACCACCGCAAATTTGGAGCGAAAGCAAAGCGCTGCACAACCCTCTACAACTTTAGACCAGCATCACAAGGAAACTGACCAAGGCTGAGTCAAGGCCACCATTTGCACCGTTGCCCATAAGTTTGTTTGGCCCGGCATGTGCAAATAGGTCAGCAACTGGTCTAAAAGCTGCATTGCCTGCCAGTCATCCAAGGTGAGCCGCCACAACAGGTCAGCCCTCGGAAGCTTTTCAGAGCCGGACAACAGGTTTGACCATATCCATATCGACCTGATCAAGCTTCGACTCGTGCAGGGAATGCAGTATTGCCTCACGATCATTGACAGATTTTGCGCTGGCCAATGGCAATTCCGCTGCCTAACACGGTAGCCAAAGCCCTGGGACTTTGGATAAGCGCGCACGGCACACCGATCTTTATCACGTCGGACAGAGGCGCACAATTTGAAGCAAAGCTGTTTCAAAAACTATCGAAGCTAATCGGAGCCTCATACGTTAAAACTACTCCATACCACCCCCAGTCCAACGGCATGATAGAACGTTTCCATCGCACCCTCAAAGCCGCGCTGAAGTATTCCAATCTGCCGTGGGTGGAGGCCCTATGGTGCTTCTCGGTCTCAGAACCACGTTCAAGGAAGATTGGAAGGCTTCGCCCGCAGAGATGATCCACGGAACCACCCTGCGTGTCCCTGGTGAATTCTTTATCACGACTACCGCAGAGCCCGACCACTCCACCTTCGTTAGAAGTCAGTGGCAGCTCTTCAAAGTGCTCAAACCCGTCCCAGATTCGCATCACTCGCCTTCGCGGTCCTTCGTTTTTAAAGAGCTGGACAAATGCTCCCATGTCTTTAAACGGGTGGACAAAATCAGAATGCCCTTGGAGCCGCCCTATACAGGACCTCACTGAGTCATCAAGCGCAACGACTCAAGAACCTTCACAGTCGAAGTTAACGGCGAATCCAAGGATTTTCCCACGGACCAGCTCAAGCCGGCACACCTTGAGCTTGCAGAGTTAATCTGCGCTAGCAAGGTCCTTCGGTTACTCCAGAGCCCCCGGAATTACCTCACGCGCCTTCTCCTACAATATCAGGAAAGCAGACGCGATCTGTAACGTTCGCTGACCTTCCTAGCTCGCTCACTGGAAGAGGAGTAGATGTGGCGACCCAGCCATGCGCGCAAGCCGCCCTTTCAAGGCGCAAGCAACAGCTTATTCCGCGCGCCGTATTCTAACAGACGCGCCTTTGCCGCTGTCGCCCAATGGAGATATTCGGCGCTCGCAGAGTCAACCAATCATCAAGCCGCCCCAGTGGTAGTAGACGAAAGGAGAAGTAAGATAAGTTACATCGGTTGTGTTCATCACTTGAGTCTGTGCCTGTCGTAAGAGTAGGTCATTATGACTGCCGGTGTAATAAATAAAATGTGTGTGCTTTTCTAGCCGAGAGTCTTCTTTCTCAACCTGGTGCTCGTCCTCCCTTCCCCGGTCACGGAGGCACCCGTTAATATTCCGCGCCTCATCAACTTATAGATTCCCAAGTATACATGTATTAATATATTTAGACCGACACGGTGGCGCAGCTGAAGAGTTGCAGTTTCGTCGATCTTCCGGAATCAAGATGGTGCACGGGCATGTAATAGGTGGAACTCGGTTCGAGTCTCGTCGTTTTCCTGGGGTTCGCTCCGCTTGCTTTTTTCCCGGGATTCGATTAACTGTTTCTCTGACGTTGCGGACAACGTGAGTGGGAGGTGTGTAGGAGTTAGTCCTGGTGTTTATACATAGACACCCGGTCAGGACTCAGGCAATACACCGATTAGTTGTAAGTACTCCCTACCCTCTCCCTGTCATGGGGAGACCTCCCATCCCTTATCCCTTCCCTTTTCCAACTGCTTAGTGCCCAGAGTAGTGCCCTTACAATAGGAGCCGGATGTATAGCAGGATAAAGTAAAAAAAAAAAAATTATTTATTTACAAATATTGTACAAAGATTAGTTTTTAATTCTTTCCTAGTTTTAAATTCGCTGGTATGCTTAGGTAATCGCAATTATAATCAGGTATGCATGTCCATTGTTGTTTATACCATATATGCATACTTTATTACATAATTTAAGTAACTAGCAATAATTAATAACTAATAAAAACTATTCAAATAACTAACAATCACAATTGTATATTATAATATGCGATAATCTTCTTCCTTCAAGTAACTTATATTTAATAAAGTAAAATGAATCACTTGTAGTATATTTAAGCCTGACTTTATTCTCCAAAATATTACAAAAAGTTTAGATTCCAATATTTGGGTGCTGATCCTGCACCCTCATCAGGGACTTAATATGTGATTGCTAGCACGCACAAAAAAGGCCTCTAGGACAGTCGACAATTAATAATTATAATTAACAAACATGCTAACCATTATACACCAGACATAGAATCAATTTAGTAATACATATAAAATGAGTTTATTATTTTGACATATCAGCAAGAGATTGACGTCAAATTTGTTATTATGAATAACTGATATTTAACTACATATGTAAAAGCTTGGGGCACTCAGGTACGTATATTAACAAATCACTTTTGGCATAAAACCTGAATCATCGAGTTGCTCATCAAATTTGATTCTAAATACTGTTGAGTAAGTTGAAAGTGTTACTTACAAAATTTTCGATAATTTCGTTGCTTTAGAGAAAACATTTAGCAAAGTTCATGAAAATTCGTCGGTAAAACAATTTTGAAATCTTGCGAATTCTTTTCTTGAAAATGAAGCCATTTTTAAAAATTTCGCTAAATACACTAAGTCCTTACGTATCTATTAATTAACAAAATTTGAAACACAATGACCAGTGAAACTGTAACTTATTATAGTGTAGATGATGCAACTTATAATGAAGTTGATAGAACTGATGATAACATATACACTAATTTTCCAATGGAATATCTACATTCTATTCAGGAGGTCTTCCGCCTCATAAACTTAATTTAAAAATAAATGCCATTGTCTTGCTGATTTGAAATTTATGTATTTCAGAGGTATTATGTAACGGAACAACACTTAAGATACCAAATTATTCAAGTATAACATGGATGCTGAAATTATAGCTAGTGAAAAAATTGTAATCATAGTATTTACTCCAAGAATAACTCTATCCACTGGCACTTGCTCTTCATTACCTTTTATTTTATACAGAAAACAATTTCCCTTACAGTTAGCATGTTCTATGACTATAAATAAGCGCAAGGTCAATGTTTTGATAAAAAAGGTTTGTACTTTAAAAAGCCATCATTTTCTCACGGTCAATTGTATGTTGCACTATCTAGGTGCAAAAATCCTAAGACTATTTTTATCCAAAATGAATTAGAAAATTCCAAAGGAATAGAAAATATTGTTTAGAGTAATGTTTTTGAAGATGTCCAACAATAGAATGCAAATATTAATAATTTTTTTTGAACAATAATAAAATTACACTTATAACAAAAATTTTTTCGTGAAACAACTTGTTCTTACGTATACATACTAAAAAATACATACACATGGAATGCATAGCAAGTCTACCTCCACTCGGTGTATTCTAAGTAATGCTGAATGGCGTGCACTAACTTGAAACTTACTGTATTTATCTTCAATTAGTTTTCAAACAAAATTTTTCCATGTTTTGTTACGTCTTTATTATTATGCACTCAATGATACTAAATGTATCGATATGTACTCAAAAATTCGTCTTCCAGTCTTTTCTCAACAAATTCTGAAGTATTTTAAATAGCAATTTTTAAAACATTTTTTAAACTATTTAAACTTTTCAGACAATTTTTATTTTTTTAGACATATCTGATCTTTATTTTTCGATAGGTAACAATATTTATTTGTTAAAGGAAATTGGAAGTTCTTAAAGTTTATGAATATATTTCTTTTACGCCCTTACGTCAGAAGGTGATAAAATACTGTTTAATCATATTTTTAGCAGATAGAAAAAAGCAAATGTGTTAAAGACGACAGAGGACTATAAGAAGGTGGGAATTCCAAAGTAGGTATTCTACATTATATCTTTATAATTTTTCTCATACTTTTCTGCGGTGCTGGGAAGCGGGGGGGCTAAACCATTTTTGGTGACATAAAAAACCACAACTTTTTCCTTTTTTTGCAAGTGTAACGAATCCCTTGAGGACTGTGTCAGGGCGGGAATGGCATGGTGAGCCATATAAATTACATACAATGTTAAATCATTTATTAATCATGCCTTATGAGCTGTATAGGAGTAATGAAAAGCTATTGCTTACACTTCAATTCAATTGGCTTCAAGCTTCCACTGCAATCGGTTGTTCTCGGCAGTGTTTGACAATTCAATAGGTTCATTGGTGTAATTGAACTATTGACTTTATTCGGGTAATTTCGGCCATCTTCGGGTGATCTATGATAATAAGAAACCGGAGCATCGGATTCGGCTGCAATCTATCGCTTTCGACAGTATCCGTGATGTTGAAAGGTTATTGGGGTGTTCAGATTATTGACTTCTTTCGGGTAACTCCGGCCATCTTCGGGTGATATATGGTAATAAGCAACGGTAGAAGCAGCTTCGGCTGCATTCGGTCGTTGTTGGCAGCGTTCGACAATGTTAGAAGGTTGTGTTATTGGGATATTGGCCCCTTTCGGGTAACTTCAGCCATAATCAGGGATCTATACGTGCAAGCCACGGGTAAAAAATTCATATTGTGAGGTTATTAAGGTATATCGGAACTAATATAGGAGGCATAGTGGGTAAGGGAGGGTGTGAGGAACTGCGGGGGGGCTCAACTATTTAAAAACACAGAAAAAAACCACATTTTTACGTTATTTTGTGGGGGGCCGCGCCGTAAGGGGTCTGTGTGAAGCCAATTAAAAAAGTGTAGGGGGTCGTTGTGTCAGGAGGGGGGAGGGGGGTTGGTCAGAGTAATAAGAATATGTGCAAAAATAGCATACTTTTACCTTATTTTTGGACAAAATTCTGTTTGGAGTGAAAATAAAGAGGAGGGAGGGGAGCTAATTACTTCAGCCCCACACAAATTAACTATGATATATGAAGATATTACGTTTGTATTCAACTGTGTAGTGTTACGCGTATGATTACTTTCCTTAGCGTAATAAAAAATTTTCGAAAAATATTGGAAACTATATTACTTATATACTCTTTCCTCATACTCGTGTACATACAAACATATATGTATACATATATTTAAGTGTCTTATGACATGTATACTAATCAAAGCTGGTTCCTTGATTTATATACAGTATAAAAAAATTCTAAGAGTAATTTATAAACCCCCTTATTTATTTTCCTAGCAAAATAAAGTATCATATTTTGCTATATATATATATACTTCATACATGTACATAAAAAGTGCATCTACCTTGGAGGGATTTGAATTCCTATAGGTTATGATCTGACTAACAAAATAAGCCTTAATACGAATTGATTAAATAAACATCGAAGGGAAGCACGAAGTTTGAGAATTTTTCGAGCTTCCTGGATCACTGTGCACCGTGAAGAAAAAAGCTCTTTCTCCTACCTCAAGTCTTTTTGGAACACTGGTACACCCTCGGTAAGAAAAATAGCATTCGTCATTTGATCGCAAAGACTTCTTCACGAACCTCGTTACATCCCTCGCCTACGGCTTGTGCCGTAAACCTTTTGGTTCGCAAATTGAAGCCTTTTCAATCTCGTACGAAAACTATTTTGTTTTTAATTTGATTAAATAAACTTATCTATGAATAGACGTAATAGTTTGGATAGACGTCCATTCTTTTTTACATCCCTGCACCTTGGATCTACTATAAAACTCACTGCGTGAAAAAATTAAATCGGCTTGTAGATAATATAACCAGATTTCAAAAAACTAGGACTATGTACTCTAAGGTGAAGACGAGAAACCGTTTGTATTTGATAACTGCATCTATTTGGAATCTAACTTTTTTTTTTGGTTTGATTTCATATTTTTGTATTAAATAGTTGAAAGCTAGTCAATGCATGCATTTTTATGACTATCGCTGTGAATAAAAAATTTCTTATGCTTCTTCGTTACACATATGAAGAAATCCCCTAACGCCTTTTATGTTTCACTTTTCGAGGTACCAAAAGTTACACTGATGTTTTCGTAGAGCACACTGTCCAGGAGCAATCAAATGAGTTCCAGCGGGACTCATTCTCTTCATCTTCGTCTTGTTCATCTGAAAAGGCCTGCGGCACACCCAAAATTCTCACCCTGGGAAGAGCTACAGCAGTGAGAACGCAACAGCGCGAAAATCGAATTTTTCGTTAAAATCAAGCTTCTTCTCTTTTTACTATAACTCGCTTCTAGATAAACCAACAGTATTGGATTTAAAAGCAATCAAAAGCGTGCAAAAAGACCTTTAATTTAGGCCCAAGTTGAGTAAAAAATGTTGAATATAGCGATAGCTACGGGTGGTTTAAGTTAAAGCTAAAAACAGTAGAAAAGCTTAGTGACAATAAATTTAAACCGCGCTTTCGATTAATTTGGAGCCAATACTGTAACTTCATTCAGAATTAAGCTACAATTAAAAGACTGCAACAACTGGATTTTTGAGCTGTTGCATTTTGACTGCTGTTGCTCTTCCCAGGGTAAGAATTTTGGGTGTGCCGCAGGATTTTTCGGATGATTGAGACGAAGACGAAGAAAACGAGTGCCGTTGGAACTCATTTGATTGATCCTGGACGGTGTGCTCTACGAAAAGATCAGTGTAACTTTTGGTACCTCGAAAAGTGGAAAATAGAAGGAGATTTCCTCATATATTTACTGCATAACTGGTTAGTTTTAGGTAAAACTAGTGTTCAAATCTCTAGTAATTTTCAAGTAAGAGTCAAGTAATTTTTATTTCTTTCTTAGGGGAATCTTATCTAAAAATATATTTATATTTCCCTTAGAAACGCAGAAAAACGTTGCGCAAAATATTTGTTATTATATGCTTTTAAACGAGATTTGAATGTCAAAAATTCTGTGAATCGGGTTACTGGCGATTGACTGCTTTGAATTTAAATGATTAACAGTGCTGACACTACTGTATTGGATTCCTGGCAATTGACTGCTTGATATTAAAATAATTTAACTAAGAAGCAATAATGTTTGCAGACGAGTGTATAGCGATCATTTGGCAATTATCTGGTTCTGACTTAAACTATTCTTCTTATTAAACGAAAGTGTAGTTAATTGAGACTATTAAGTTACTAGGGATTGAGTAACCGGCATTCATTTTATTTTATTACAAAAACGCTCTTCACAGTGTAGGCCTGAACTAGTTAAATTGTTCGAAGTACTTACAACCAATTAAAGCGTGGCATGACAGCAGCCAATCAACGTAGTAGGACGTATGGTATGTTACCCATACAGCAAACAGTGCGCTCGAAACGTTTTACTCGTGCTAAAAACGTTTAATCAAGATATCTTAACATCGTTGGTTATGCCACGCAACACTGTAGTATTGCATATCACGTCATCCGGAGTACACGTATTTAGCTGCGGTCATGTGTATTCGGAATCGCATATCGCGGAAGTGTGTCAACTAGCAATTGCATTCACTTAAATTTATCTAAAACAAAAACAGTATTATAATGATGTGAACATACATACTTCAAAAACACCTCATTATTCTAGTTACTTTTTATGTTCATCATTGGGCTATAAATTCTCGCTTTTTGTCAAACGTAATTTGTCTCGAAGGTATTTATTGTAAAAATTTTTTTTTTTTTTTTTTTTTTTTTTTTTTTTTTTTTGTTTTTTTTTTTTTTTTCTAATTTTCCTCTGCGTTTACTAAGCTACTTCAGGCGTTTGTGTTGGATTCCCCCCGGGGTACAATGCAATGGGGCGCCTACTGACTAAACCATCCTCTCCGAGAGAGAGCCAGCCGTTAGGCTATAACTCTGATACAGGTGTTAAAACAGGAAATAAGAGATAGAAGCAGAGAAATATTGGAAAGATAGGAATATAACGGCAAAGTTCGATGACCGACCAAAAGACCAAGAAAGGAATCTGGTCAGTACTTAACCGCAACAAGGCGAAGCTCGGAATATTGACGTGTTAAAACAGCTTCAGATCAAAGAGAAGGGAGAGAAATACATCTCGATCAGGCATCAGACTTAAAAGCGAAGAAAATTCACTCATAGGCCTTCAGCCCAGCCACGCCAATAGTTGCAGGGCTGATAGCGACTTCACCGAATGAACTGGCCCAGGTGTTGGCACCCCTGGAAGAGACTTGTTGGCGATCCATCGGCCCAGTCGATAAGCTGCTGACTCCCACGACGGGCATTGGCAAGACTGCACACTGACTGCGGGAACCCACCGACCAAGCATCAGGGCACGCCAACAACCGTCCCAAAGGGTTGCCACCCCCGGTTCAGGCATCATCATGAGAAACTGCCGTCAGTCTGCTAGAATCGAGAGAAGGAGTTTTTGCGTCACGGGTACTTTTCCCACCAAAAAAGTTAAAAATTTGAAATTCGCGAAAATTTTTCGTCGAAAATCAAACCCATTTTGCCTCGAGTCTGTCAAGTCAAGAAGCTAGCACGCTAACCACTAAGCCATCAAGGACTACAATGTATTGTGAAAAACTCTGTAACGAATATCTTGTATATCAATAAGAACGTATTATAATTTTATTTACGACCATCATTTTACTGAGCAGAACTGAAACTGTAATATCCTTGAACAAGTTCATTCGTATAATTACGATTTAACTTCACTAAAGTTCGTTTAATCCTTTACATAGTTTTATAAACATGTGTACTTAATTATCAAATCTATCAGAATACCTGTCATTTTAATTATCATTATATAACTTTTTGCTTCCTGTAAAACATAAAATATCTCAAATGTATGGTGTAATGTAAATTATAGTATCAAAAGACTCGTGTTCATAAACCACATCGTATAAAATATGGCATTTCCTTCTACCTTATTATTACCACACATGTATTAACATTAAAACCTGTAATATGCCAAAACCTATTACACTTGATTTCTATCCGTGCTATTCACCATATTAAATTTGCAATCTACAATTGCAGCTTCGTAATTAGATACCTCAAAAACCCCCAAGTAATAATTTCCGCTAAGATTAGGTTACTTAATCAGATATTGGTCCGTAGATCTGCCATATTGAACTTGAAAATTGTAATAACAGATTCGTAAGCGGTTACCTCCCAAATCCTGTTGTGAAGATTTTTAATGAGATTCAGGAACTTGATTATTTTTGAAATGCTGTATTGAATCGCAGGTAACACGGGTAAATTTGATATCTCGCTTATGAAAAATTAATTAAAAATTGATTTAATGAAAAAAATTAAACCTTTTTGTTGTGATATACCCCAGCTATTCTTTGATTTTCGTTAAAAAGACATGGAAATGAATATGATTTAATGACGCCGGTTTCTGCGCCGAGCGTGCAGGGGGGGGGGGGCTTCTGGTTTAAAAGAAAATTATTAATCTATAATCATGATTGATTTAGTAGGCTAAGCTATTTTTGAATATTTAAGGTTAGGTAAAATAAATTTAAGGAATAAAATATTGAATCAGCCTTGACCGATGTGATGGAAACTATCTAACCTTGAAAAAAAAAACTTGATCAAATTGATTAAAAATTGTGATCTCTAGGAACTTTTAAACCAGAAATAATAGATTTCGTACCATGAGCGCAAAGTATAAAAATCACGCCTAAAAGACGGGGTTTTTGTATGTTTGTGCCCATCGTATAGATCCACTAATTTCCCACCTCGAGCAGTTTTGCAACCCTAGTACCCCCTTGGTAGAAGAAATAGGATTTGTCACTTATGTGCATCCTATCAAGGGGGTCCCAGCGGTCCTTTGGGCGTTGCCTCGCAAGTGCCCTCGGGCCTAGGGACCGCCCTGGAGAGATGCACATTTGTGACGAAAATTACTAATTTCCTCACTGTGCGACGCACGGCCCTCTATGTCCCCCACACAATAAGCGAAAAATTTTGTGTTTAAAAATAGTTTAGCCCCCTCCATAGCGCCACATTTTAAATATGCCCCCACTCTCCACGTCTTTTCTTGCCCCAACGCCCCACTATGTTCTGAAAATCTAAAATCAATCGAATTTTTTTCGAAATCGAGTATCCTAAGATTTGGAGAAGATAGAGAATAGTAGTTTCCGTACGAGATTGGAAAAAATTGAGTTAACGGACCAAAAAGTTTGTGGCACGAGCCGTAGCACAGTGTGCCGAAACGCTGAAAAACGTCTAAAAACTCGTGCTTCCCTCGAATTTTCATCCAATTATAACGTTTTTGGGCTTATTTTGTGTGTAAGATGATTACCTACAATGATCCAAGTCCCTTAGACGTGTAACGAATTTGTATATATGTGTTTTTTGGATGTATATAGAATAAATTTTGATAGTCAAAATACTCTGGATACATAATACGTTGTTGAAGTTAACCTATTTTTATAAAATTTGGTATGTAGGGATTTTTGGGGTTGCTGATCATGAATCTAAGGCCGGATTTTCCAATTTCAAGATGGCGGATCTAAGATGGCAGACAAAATTTTCAAAAATCAACTAATTTGCATCAACTTCGTCTGATGGATGTTTTTGGAGTCGCTGATCACGAATCTGAGGTCGGATTGCCAATTTCAAGATGGTGGATCCAAGATGGCAGACAAAATTTTCATAATTTAACCACATCGCTTCAACTTTGACATGCAAATGTCTTTTGGGTCGTTTATTACCAATCAAAGGTCGGATTTGTTGATATCAAGATGGCTGCTGCAAGATAACGGACAAAATATTGAGAAATTAATCGATTCATCCCAAATTTGGTTTGCTCACATGATTTTTATTAAAGTGCCATAATTTTTATTTTAGTTTTGGTTTCATACTTAAGGATTTGAATTTTTTGTGGAATTAGTTATGTATGTACATGTATATAGCATATCGCTATCTGTCCACGAGACTCGGATTCTTGTAGGTAATCATCTTACGAACAAAACAAGCCCAAAATAATTCAATATAAATGAAAACGCAGCAAGCGCATACGTTTTAATCCTTTTTTAGCACTTCGCATCCTCGCAAACCAAATTTGGTACAAATCAATTAATTTTTTTAAATTTTGTCCACCATGTTGCAGCAGCCATCTTGATATCAACAAATCCGACCTCTGATTCGTAATAAGCGCCCTAAAAAACATTTGTGTGTCAAAGTGAAAGCGATTTGGTTGGTTTTTGAAAATTTTATCCGCCATCTTGGATCCGCCATCTTGAAATTGCCAAATAGGACCTAAGATTCGTGATCAGCGACCCCAAAACTCCTGCATACCAAATTTTGTACAACTCGGTTAACTTTAAAAACGTATTATGTATACAGAGTATTTTGACTATCAAAATTTGCTCTATATATACATAAAAAACATATATATATATACAAATTCATCACACGTCTGAGAGACTTGGATCATTATAGGTAATTATCTTAAAAACAAAATAAGCCCAAAAACGTTTTAATTGGATGCAAATTCGAGGGAAGCACGAGTTTTAAGACATTTTTTAGCGTTTCGACACACTGTGGCGTAGGGAAAGGCCGTAACGAGGTTCGTAATTAAGCCTTTACAATCGAGTAACGAATGCTATTTTTCCTACCTAGGATGTACCAGGGGTCCAAAAAAGCCCGAGGTAGGAGAATGCATTTTTTTTATTTTGTAGATAATTTCATCCCAACCATGGGGAATATAGAGTCAAGTTTAACAGAGGACAACATAACCTTAAAAAAATTGGAAGAACTAAAATTTTTTTGAAAACACTTTTAACGTAGTGAAACAACGTTACTAATTAGTTTCAAAAGCAGTATAAAACTCATTCTATCAAGGAATACATAACAAAAAACTTGTTTACCAATATTTTTCTATTATTACAATTAGTTGTTCAACTTGGTGTCCTCTTTTGCGTCAGTTATGTTTCCGGCGGCCACCACAAATAGCGGGGAATATATTTTACTAGAACCCTATCGACATGGTTGTCAAATCACAGAGTGTGTCTAGTGGAATATACTCAGTGATAGAAGATCAATCATCATCTAATATGGTGCCTAATACAAAATGGCGGAGTATTTATTTCTCTAGAACCCCTTGACATGGGTGTCAAATAAAATAGTGTTAACAGAAAAATACACTAAGTGATATAAGATCAATGAAAATTTAACATGGCCGCCAATACAAAATGGCGGAGTTTCTATTTCTTAAGAACCCCCTTAACATAGGTTTTAAATTAAATAATGTGACTACTGAAATACGCTCAGTGATATTTAGTCAATCAATATCAAACATGGCGTAACATAAAATATTGTATTCTAGAAGTCATGTTCTCTCATTTAATACCCAAATAAAGGGAGTTGTAGAAAAAAAGAATCTGCGTACTTTTGTGTTGGCCACCATAATTGCTTTTTTATCAGCGTCACCGAGTAAATTGTATTCTAAAAGTCATTTTCTTTTATCAACTACCAAAGCAAATGGAGTTCTATAAAAAAATATATTCCGCCATTTTGTAGTGGCCACCATGTTTAATTTTGATTGACTTAATATTACTGAGTGTATTTCACTTGTCATACCCCTTCATTTGACACCTGTGTCAAGAGGTTCTAGAGAAATAGAAACTTTGCCATTTTGCATTGACCGCCATATTGAATATAAATTAATCTTATATCTGTAACTGTATTCCATTAGTCAAACCCACTCAGTTGACACTTATGTCGAGGGGGTTTCTGAGAAATATATTCTTCGATATTTTGTGGTGGCTGCCATATTGGGTTTCTTGTGACCCCAGATGTACTACGTTGTATCGCTTTGAGAACCCAAGGTGTGTGCAAAATTTTGACCTGATCAAATATAAGAAAAAGATATCAAAATTGATTGCAAGATTTCCCCGTGACTTACGGACAAAGAGGATATCAAGTTTAATAATTAATTGTAATAATAAAAACAAACTTGTAAACAAGTTTGTCGTTATGTATTTTTTAATGTGTTTTAAACTGCTTTGAAAGACTATTGAAACAATTCAGTAACGTTATTTTTCTACGTTTATTGTCTTTGAAATATAAAAATTAAATAAATAAGTAAATTAGCAAATAAATGAAGAGATTTTAACGAACACACTATCTGAAGTACAGAAAAATTAAGCGAATGTAATCATAAGTGGTAATTTTTTTAATATTTGCGTAAGCAAGATGTTTAGACTCTACAGGTCTTTTGTGTCTTCTTTTCTATTTATTTATATTTTTCTCTATTTAATTCCTGTATACAGTGAATTGCTTGTTTAATTGATATAAATGATCGCTCTAAAATGAGTCTTTTTCTCTAGTTATACTCTTTGTCCAGAATGGTAATATTTTCGAAATCAAATGTATGACTTTATTCGGAAATGTAAGAACGAGTTTCGTAGACACTTGTGACGTCATCGCTGGCTACAGAGGGCCCTAAGGCAGGGAAGCGGCGTGCACCGTGGACGATTTTTTTTTTTACTCAAAACCTAATATGTCGCGAACGCAAAGAGATGGAAAATTGAATTTTTTTATCTACTTTGTAATTCAACTTAAACTAAAAAAAACATGACATAAAGGCTGGAAAATCGAGAACTAACCTACAAATATGCATTAAACCTTAATTTATATAATATCTCGCGAATTTCAACAGTTGGATGGGTAATTTTTTTCCAAATTTTTTCTCGTTTAATATAAAATTTGAAGAAATTTATATGACTGAAAAATCAGAACCTAACCTACAAATTTGCAATATACCTCTATTTTTCAATTTATCAAGAACGCAAGCAGATAAAAACCACTGACTAATAAATTAGCAAAAAGCTTCCTTAAAAATAATCCTTCTGCATTTATGTAATGAAGAATAAAATGAAATAATGTATAATAATGATTCAAATTGGAAAAAGACGTATTTTTATGCTATATAAAGTGGAATTTCTGTGAAAATAACAATATACTTTATGTAAATAGTAAAGAAACATTGTTAGAATTATTTTATTTTAAAAATAATTGAATCAAATATTCAAAAATTAAAAAATTGATGTATGTGGTGTAACGAAAATGTAACGATATTATTGAAGTATCGTGCTTGTTTTGAGTTATAATTTTTCAAACAAATCGTCGTACTTAAATAATAAAAATATACATAAAAAGTGTATCAGAATGATTAAAATAGTCATTAATATGATTTACAAGATAGAATTATGTATAAGATTCATGATTTTACAATTAAATAATATCAAAAATAAGTTGTTTTTTTTTAAATAAAAAAATCTAATTTCAAAGATGATTAAGCCACATTACTATTTTATTATCATTCACTTGCTGTATCCATGAAAAAATATACATTTTTATCTCTAAGTAATAAAAATCTGTCGACGGGTCTCCGAGATACGACTTATTTTTCATAAAAATAAACGAAATGGCAAAAAACATGATTCAAAATAAAGAATTAGTCTATTGTAATTGACTGTACGGTTCAACTATGAAGCAAATCAAATCAAAATTTTTCGCCCGTAAAAATAGCATAAAAACGTTTTGTAAACATCAAAAATCGTTAAAACAACGTTTGTAAGGTGTAAAACTTGAATTCTTTTACTGATCCGATATAAGGATACAAAAACAAACATTTAAAGCCGTGAATCATCGAAATTACTACGATACTCGAGTATTTCTGAGATACGATTGATTATTCAACAAAATCTTAGTTTTTTTTTTTTTTTTAAAATGGAACAAAACAACTTTAAAAGATGATTTAAAATGAAAAATGAAGATATTTTCGTGTTTCATGAAATATAATTATTGTGGAAATCAAATTAAACGTTTTTCATCCCAAAAATTTCAAAGAATCGCTTGTTGGACATTAAAAATGATTATGACAACCTAAATAAGGTATGAAACTTGGATTCTTTTACTAAAATGATATAAGGATATAGGAACAATCATTTCAAGCTTTGGGTAATCGAAATGACTCATAAAAGTTTCTGAGGTACTATTGATTATTCAACAAAATTTTAGTATTTCCTTCATTAAAATAAAACACATTAACGTAGGAAGATGATCCCAATTAAAAAAAAAGCTATTTTAGTGCTATATAAAGTATAATTATTTGAGCGATCCAATTCAAATTTTTTTGTCCTAAAAGAAGCACAAACCCCTTTTTGGACATCAAAAATCGTTATATTAACCATGATAAGGTGTAAAACATAAAAATTCTTTCTGATACGCAATAAGGGTATGCATATTTAAAGCCCTTGATTTTTGAAATCTGCAGGAAGGTTTCTGCAATATGACTGATTACATGTCTACGTAAATATATACACACACACACACACGGAAAAGAAAAGAATGTCTCAGATCGCATGTACAATGCCACCCGAAGCGAAGCTGTAATCCATGCATTCTTCACTTCCGCCCGCCCGTGGTGCATATAAGGTGAATGTACTAGTACTTGGCCACCAAATTATTGGTCCCAGTACTCGGCCACTATCACAATTTAACGATTCGCACGAAAATCTGCAGCTGTAAAAAATCTTTTTTTTAATATTCACGCTTAGAAATTTATACTTTATTTTTAAAAGTCATCTCAAAGATATACTTTACTCAAAAAATTGATAAAAAGTGTTTCTAGAAATTGACTTTGATCAGCTGACCAGGTATTGGGAAATCTGTCCACGTAATCTCCCTTTGGTGTGTCCCAATTGTTGGCCAATGTTAATTGTGTACAATTTATACAAACGGCCAACTACTAGGACTCATAATTCTGGACACAGTGACAACCTTTTTCTACAGTGGCCAAGAATTGGGCCATTCGACCAACTCGAATTATAATTAAAAACTTTTTTTCTGTGTTTGTAAAAAATTATTTCTTCTCGGTACTGCTTAGAAGAGTGTTATAACTATCGAGGTTATAACTATCGAGTAATACCTATTAAAATTTAAAATTTCAATTTTTTTCAATATTTACGGAGTAATTTAGAATTAGGTCTACTAAAGTGGCCAAGTACTGGTACATTTACCTTACTAGTTTGCGGCCTACCTTGACTCAAAATAACACTTTTACTTTTGTGCAGGAAGTGAAGTACTCAAAAAGAAACATTTTGGGCCTATTTTAAAGAAATCTTCATTTGTGACCGATACAAATCTTTCTCTCTGAGAAAGCAAAAGATGATTTTGTTTAATGTTGTTGTGATCACTTGTATATATATAATTTTGTAGTGGTAGTCAATAATACAAGTCAATAATTTTTGGTAATTAACTATACGCAACGTTTCGGTGGCTGTTTGCCACCTTCATCAGGCGTCTGAAATGATTTATTGAGTATAAAATACACACACCAAAAGTTTACAAAATTGTCCCTATTATGAAACAGTCGATAAACATTACCTTGTTGGTTAAAATTACTGTGGAATTGCACATGGTGCTCGTCAACATTTACAAAACACTTTAGGGTGTCAAGTCTAGTATGTAAACAATACAAACTTAATATATATTGTGTTAGCAATAAGGCATATCAAAAGTAGAATTTCTGAATCAAGTAGTGAAACGTAGTACCTTGTTACATCACATAAACAATAAAAAC
>JAPYYV010010293.1:0-11410 GCA_030522625.1 Copidosoma aretas
GATAGAAAATTTGACGCAGAATACGATAAAAATAGTAAAAAGTTGATTCATGGGTGGCGCCACTGTTAAAAACCGATTTAAACATTTAAATTGTTAATAACAATTTAAATTTTTGACAATTTGTTTTGAAAGTATTTTTTTCTTAAAGCTTGTCTTATTACCTTCAAAATAAAATAAAAATAGATTTTTTAGCTCAAATAGAACCGGAGTTATGAATTTTTGAAAAATAGGCGGTTATCGATAAATCATCAAATTCACGAATTTTCGATCTTGTTTATTATTCAAAATATCGAAAATAAAAAAAAATCCTCTTACACGTATCTCTTTTTTTTTCGATATAGAACCCGTAAAAAAAGTTTCAGTTAAATCTAAAATGTGTCGGTCAGAAAGGTGTTCGGTTTGTAAAAGAACGTCCCATATGTAAGAGTGTGTACTTGAGACTTATTTATTAATAGTCTTAGCACATGCTACTTTTACAGGAAACTGTCATCGTTGAAAAAGGGATTCATATTTATTTCCGCAATATAGTGTAACACGATTTAAAAAAACGATGTTACCACATTTATCTCCTGTAAGTATTTTACACTTTAGCAAATGATTTGAAAAGTCAATTACTTGTATCGTGTACCATTGCATAAACCTTCATAGATACTTAAATTTCGAATCAACATAAAAATATGTTTTCTGAGATGTTACTTATAAGGAGGACAACTGGGTTGATTTGATAAACTGAAATATTCTGGTAGAAGTAGATCATGATTTTAAAAATTGTCACGACGTTTGGTACTATTAATTCCAGAATATATGCGTTCAGTCGATTTATCTACTAGTTCAGTAACTTGTATATTTCTTTCATCAACGTCAGCATATCGAGCTGTACAAATAGCATACTGAATTACTTCATTAATTTTTTTTTCTTCAATATTTTTTCTAGAAACGTGTTCAAAATACAGTTGTATTTTGACTAAAAGCCATTTTAGGAAGTTCTATATTATTATCCTTGTCATTCAAATGTCCATTACTGACACTAAATAAAAATTCTACAAACGTAGCTTCTTCGGGTAAAACTCATGTTTTGGTTCAAATTGAATTTAAGAAAGCAAGACCACACACTCAAATTTTAAAGGAAATAAGCTGTCTAAAGTCTCTACCTACTAAGATAATTTTCCACCAAATGGTAAATAATTAATGTATCAGTCAAGAAGCACGTTGGGTCATTGAGTTTATGATACTTGGAATATTGTTAATCTATTTATTAACTTAGAAGCGTTTAAGGTCATTGGATTCAATAGCTTAAGTTATTGTTAGTTAATTTAATAAGTAAGAATGGATCTAAGGTGTCTTATATATCTGTTAAGGAGGCTCTTGCACGGATCTTCTACAACAGAAAAGTGATTTTATTTATAGAAAAAAATGTGCTGAATCTAAATAGATTCACATTTATGTTTGTTGTGGAAAATTTTGAGTTATTTGATGTCAAAGTTCACTCAACGTAACATTACTCTTTCGTGCTTACAGACGTTAAGTATTGGCCGTAATCCAACGGTAACAGCGTTTTCTCTGAACAAAAATATAAGTATTTTGAAGAAAAATTCTTCATTTTATAGATTTTTTCTAGTCAATTGTATGTTATTGTAGAAAAAAATAAGATATTTGCGTCAGAAGTAAGTATTCGTATTGAATCCGAATGGACGGTATGACGCCATGTTGGACTTATAGAGGGAGGATCCGCGCTCGATTAAAATTTTAAAAAATCCTATACATATATATATATATACATCTTATTGACTAGATATTCTCGTAATTTATATGAAATAAATTCAATATAATCAATTTATTATACACAAAAAGTAGTTATGCATTATTTTTATCAATTAAACACAGTTTTATAGGGTTTAAATTTTTTTCATTACAGTCATTATTTAATCTATAATATTAATTTTACAAGTTACTCGTACTTTTTTAATAATATTTATGGATAATAATACTTTTATTCCTTCTTTGCCATCCAACATCTAAGCTAAAAGTGTAACCAGTTTTACCATGTCCTGTCCTAAAAGTAAAACGTTACTCAGCTTTACATGCATAAAATATTAAAGAATGCATCTGCATTTAAAAATTTCTATTCATTCAATTTCACAATACATAGTACATTGTAATTTTTTACAGGAAAAGGGACGTTTAATTTCGCAACGAAGAATTCATTTAAAAATATTCAAAAAGAACATTATATCTCAAGAAAAAGTAGGAGTACATTGCCCAATTTCTGACCGCCTACCAGTAATTGACCACCCAGTAATTGAACGAGTTACTTTTATATCTATGTATGACATATATATTTTATAGATATACAAATAATACGTTTAATTACTGGGCGGTCAATTACTGGTAGACGGTAAGAAACTGGGCAGTTCACCCTAATTAAATGGCGATGTGAAAAAAAATATTTGGTTTAGCTAAAAATAAATATGGATGTATAAAGTCCGAACAAAATTAAATACAAAAATAAATATTTTATGTGTTTATCACAAAAAATAAGCTATAAAAAATTAAAATGGTAAATTTATTACGTTCAGAATATTTGCCTAGTACCACCTAGCATCAGCGCCACCAAGTGGTAGTCTGATCGTCCTCAAAGTGGTGATGAACACAGTAAATTGTACAGGCTAACTTAACCAAAAAGTTATTTTGGATTTTTTACAGTATTATTGTAGCTCATACAGGTGATAATGTAAAAAAATAGTAAATAGATGATAGTGTTCAATGATAATAAAATAATTTTTTTTGGTATAGTCTCGTAAAATTCAGTGAGAGACATTTATTCACCAGTGCTTCAATCCATTGGCAGAGTGTCAGTCGACCTCACGAAACCAAAATCGTAATAATTGTTAGTTAACATTATTGTATTCATTTTTGACTTGCTGGAAACTATAAGAAGTACGAAAATTAAATGAGTACGCTGTTTTTTACGAGATTGCATAAGAGGTCAAGTTAAATATACACATGATAAAATTAAAAACTTTCTCATAAATAACGAAGTTTCTTGGTCTGTTCAATGAAGCACCAATACGTACTATGCATACACATCAGTCGGGTATTGTGTAATATAACTTAACAATCAAGCAAATCAGGACAAACGAAATTAATGTTACTTGATTCCGTTTAAAAATTTTGATATTTTAAATTCGCAAATAAAATTCCAAAACAGATATTTTTTTTTTAATTATTGATACAGGCAACGTGAGTATTTCCTGGGCAGATTAAGCTCCATGATTATTTATTAAAAAAATTTTAATTTTATATCTATATTTAACTTAACCTCTTATGCAATCTCGCAAAAATTAACGTGGCGATTTAATTTTCGTACTTCTTATAGTTTTCGGCATGTTAAAAATACATACAACAATGTTTATCAATAATTATTACCATTTCTAATTCGTAAGGTCGACTGATACTCCGCTAATGGATTGGAGCACTGGTGAAGCAATGTCTCTCACTTGAATTTTATAGGAGCATACCAAAAAAAAGAAATTTTTATAAACAAGTATCACACATTTACTATTTTGGCACATTATTACCTACATAAGCAATAATATCAGTGTAAACAGTGAAAAACAATTTTTTGTTTAAATAATGACACCATACGAAATGTAGTGTTTGTTATTTAATAAAGTCATGCTCTTTTCACTATATCTCGTATGGTGTCATTATTTATTATCGACTACGGAGCAAGTGTCTAGATGATTTACCTTAACTTATTGTTTATGTTAGCCTGTATAATTCACTGTGTTTATCATCATTTTAAGGACGATCAGACTATCACTTGGTGGTGCTGATGCTGGGTGGTACTAGGAAAATACATTACACAATATAAATAAACTAAATTTTTTGTTAAAATAAATCGTACAGTGTGTTGGTTGTTAGAAAAATAATCAGTCAATAATAGGTTGCTTACTAATCCTCTACAACATCATTTGCATTATCAGTTAAAATTTTTTTAAGCTCGAAACTATAACCACAGCAGTCTATAGCTGCATCTTTAATAGCTTTTCCAGTCAATCTTTCATACCATTTGAGCCAAGTCGCTGGAACTAGAGCTATGCTGAGAGATGTTGGTAGTGAATTTAATTGAGTTTCACCTACACCAGCATCTTAAATTCCTGTAACTCAAATACATTTATGATTATTTAGACACATACTTTTTATATTAGCTGAATAAACATTAATATATTACACACAGCTCCCCTGGCATTTGCTACAAACATTCAGTTCATTTTTAGTCCAAAAGGCTTGCCACTTTTTACAGAGTGTTTTTTGAAGCATTTAAAACATTCGATGTCAATAGTAGCTAAACCTCTCTGGGTCTTTCTCTCAGCAAATTGAAATAAAAGAAGTGTCTGACAATCGTCACACCACATCTGTTATGCAATAACTCTGGGTTCAAAAACTTCTATGCCATCCAGAACATCATTATTCAATTCTTCACAAACGATCGAAATTAAAATAGTATTATTTATATTTTAGTCTTATACTGCATACTCTTCACGTCTCATAATAAGTTTGTTATAGTACACAACAATATTTACTTACACAAAACCTCTTTAAACATGTTGTTTTATGTTTACTACATAGGCATTTTCAATAAATTTCCTTTTTACGTGCCTCTTAAAATGTCCGTATTACTCAATCATTTTTTAACTTGTTCGGTAAATTTTCTTTCATCTTTTCAACAAACAAAATTTAGAACTAAAAGGCATTAGGGTATACGCATCAAACACAGCAGAAATGAATACTGCCAGAGACCATGAACGTTGTCTGTATACAGCACTTCTAAAGCTCTCATATTATTGGCTTATCAAAAAAAAAAAAAAAATCAAATTCACGACTATTTTCTGCGTAATAATAAACTATGAAAGTAATAGACATTATTGTTTTACAGATATGATATAAAAACTATTTTATTATTTATCATACTTTAAAATTTTAGTAACTACGAATTTTCTTTTTTAATTGGATTTAACTCACAGTGTACTCGCAAAAGCCTCCTTAAAAGTATAACACTCACCAGACCTATAAGACCCGTGCCTGGTAAGTCCATCAGGCGTGTATCACTTGTAACATACTTACCCGACCTATCAGATCCAAGTTTCATACACTGTAAGGTAAATGCTGCAGGCATTTATATGCCAGTGAGGTTCATATCTTAAATGATCTCCTTGCTGTAGACGTTTTAACATAGTGAGTTCCCTTCCTTGGATGTGTTATTAGTGATTCAAATTAATCGAGCGTTTTGTTCCAAGCAACTGTATGTGACGTTTAACACCAATTGAGCTTAATGCATTAAACGTTTCAGGTATATTGTACAGTCGTAATAAACGTCCAAAGCATTGAACTTACTAAGCGTTAAACGTGGAACACACTTGAGTCTGATAAGTCTGGTAAGTAAGATTTTTATTCTTATACCTGACGTTTGGAGTGGTGTTGCGCAACCACGTTGCTATAACATATGCTATAACATGCAAGCTAGCGTTGCTTAAAGTTACATAATTCTATAAGTACTCCTAAGGCTAAAGCCTGAAATCCCTTAAGGAGTCTTTACAGCATCTTACTGCCAGCTGCAAATGACCCCCCTTGGTTGGTGTAGTGACCATAAAAAATGGAAATCGCTCGTAGGAGTCGAAGAACGCAATGTAACCAAAGTACAGCATAGATACCGATAGTTATCGATAGGTACAAACATTGGGAAAGTAAAAGCAATTTTGATATAAGTTATATGTAAGATTATGATGTAAAGAAACTTAAGGTGTCTGTACCGTGATCAATTTCCGTCCTTTCTTGCGCCATCCAAATTGATGTCATGTTTGTCCTAATTTATTATACTTTTATTAGCTATTTATAGAACTGTTCAAAAATGACTGATTTTTGGATAAGCACGTGACTGGCTCGATCCTCTGTGAGATGCGCAATGACACGCTTTAAGTTTCTTTACATCATGTGTAAGGTGATGTTTTTGGAGGTCTTTGAAGTAAAAATCACACGATGGTGATACAATCCAAATGTGTTTAAATGTATAGTTTTTATTGATAGCACTTCAGGTTACAAATATCATTCCAACGACTTATTGAATAAAATATAATTTAACTATATTTACTGAGATCAGCACAGTTTTACATGTTACACATGACCAAATCAATTGTAATAAATATATTTACAACGTAAATACAATACAAATTTACACAATACTAAGTAACTAAACTTAATGACTGTATCTAGGAATACTTTAAGTATGAAAAAGTACATAGAAACGTGTTATTCTACAACTTGCGTCAACTCTTAGAAAAATAATAGTTCATGTAATATTTTATAAACTATACTAATTTTCAGACAATAGTTAACGCAATGTATTACTCTCTAAGTGACGGTCTAGCACCTGACAAAATTTTTCTCTTTATGAACAGGAATTATTAATCGTTAAACTTTACACATTTAAGTTTGCGATAAATCATTTTGTTGCAACGATTGTTAATTTGATAAGTATGTACTGTAATAACTGATCAATTGAATTTAACATAAAAAGCAAGTTCGAAAAGTAAAACACCAACAGTAAATACGTATCATGCTAACTAATAAGCCCTGCTTCAATGGGAACACTTAAAAAATCCTCAACACTGATCACAGCGGCTTCCTCCTGCATCTTCCGAACATTCCACAATCTTCAACCATCGTGTTCTTTTGAATAATAATTTCATGACGAGATAAATTCAAATGAGGGCGATAGAATTTGTCGGCTACTTCTATACAATAACAGAACTTAATGTGTAGGATCCGTACATGAGTAAAACTTAATATTCAAATGATAAAAGAAATAGCGATGAAATAAAATAAGTACAACAAATAATTTATTCTTACCTTATTTATACAGATGATCGCATACTTCTCAATTAAATCAGATCCCCCAATGACACATGTTATTCTCTTATCTCCGTTACTCAAAACCAACTAGATTAAATGAAACGTGTTGTTTTTGCCAACATGCGAAGGAGCAACTAATTCATCGACATGCCCTACGATTTCCCTGTGTTTGACTGAAAATGTATCCACAACAGCGCAATAAGAGAGAGCACTTGCCGAGGCTTCGGTGGCGGAATTGATTAACGCACCTTCAAGTATAGAAGGAGGTCTGGGTTCGAACCCCAGCTGGAGCAAGTCCTTTTTTTCATTGTTCTGTTGTTTTTTAATTGACAATTTTTTAACGAAAATTGTTGTTTTCGCAATAAAACGCGCTACATAAATCGATGTAATATCGAATAATTAGCGCTACATGTGATGGTAAAGTCAAGAATCTGAAAAGATTCTATTTATTTGAGAAATATACACCATCAGAACATATGTAGCCGTAAGATCATACATAAACACAGGAAATCATTTTGGAGAGCAATATTTTCTCTGTTTATTCATGATTCAATGACATTAGAAGTCTAGAAAAAAACCTATCTTAATATAATTATTAATAACTGGTCTAGATAATGAGATAAGATGTTGATCTGTTTTTTCGATGATTCTTAACGAAGCATGCGCATAGCCTTGATTTCTGGTTAATTTATAGGGACTATAGCAAAAAATGTAGGTTTGGTGACATCTCCAATGATTGCGATCGTACCCTAGGAGCCTAATCGGCACTTCGATAAACGGGATCAAGTTCGGGCTTTGACCGTCACACTACTTATGGGATTTGCAGTTTGTTAAATTTTTGACATGTGTTTGTGAATTCCTTAGGTAATGTGACAGTCCAAGCTCAAACTTAATGGCATTTATAAAAGAACGCGATCAAACCCCTGTCGATATGACAGTCAAACATGTTTTTCAGTTTGCTTTAGCTCTAAGTAATTTACAAAAGAAATCGGTGGATTTCTGTAAGAAGAGAAGAATAAGATATCTGTTATATGATAACTCCAAGATATCGAATTCAAGTTCAACGTAAAGCTAGCTTTTTCAAGTTCAAATGTCACTATCTAAGATAGATATCGTAAAGTTATCTTGTTTTCACTTAACTGAAGGTATCGAAGAAAAGATAACGCTTGCCTAGAAAATATGGATAACTGCACGATAATTCAACAGTACATATCGAGAAGGTATATTATGCGTCAAATTACCTTACTCTGAAAATGTTGACGTAGAGGAGACTTACAAAAGTTGACTATGCAAAACTTAGAAAAACAGTTAAGTTAACCTATTCGATTACGTCGAATTTTTGGTATTCCGCATATGATGCAAGATAGAGCACTGAAATATATTTTGCCTATTAGAATTAACCCATCAGAGTAAGACTGTCGACTACGCAATACCCACAAATCATATTGACTACTGACATTACGTAGATGAGAAATTGGTGCTAAAATTTCATCGCGTTGATGTCATTTCGACAACAAATATCAAATCGACAGCTAATAACTTTGAGACATCTAGGCGATGAAAATTTGGCATCAATCTCCCATACATCGTTAGTCGTCTTAATGTTTTGTGTGTAGCTTAGATAAGCTCTTTTTACTGCGTAGAGTCTATTTCAAAGCTCTATCACGCACTATGGGACTAAGCCCTTATCATTTACTGGAAAATACATAAGATAGACCAGACGGCGGAGACGATTAAATATGGAAATGTGAATTTGTCGAGCGGAAGCAACGGTTTGACTGTTTTCTATGTATTTTTATGTTGTTGTTTTTTGCCATGTTTCTTTCCATACTTTCTTGTTCCCTGATTGATTACCAAAATTTTAAGGCCTGGTAGAGGTTGCTAAATGTTATTGTTTATCTGCAAATAGCCTTTAAAGTGGCAAAAGTGCTGTTTTCTTCGACATTAAATATCCAACAAAAGACTGCACCTAGATATCAGAAATTCTTTGGAATTGTTCCTTATAATAGGATTAATATCTGCACAAAATTTCAATAATTCAATTTCAAACTTTTCGAGTAATTGGCGATTTAATTTCTTTTGTCCTTAATTGCAAATAGCGCCATATCTTTTCTAAAATGCCTACACTGACCAAACCAAGCCAAAAAATTCAAAAAACCTTTTAAGTTTCATATCCCTTTGAAATTTTTAAAAATTGTTTATTATAATCTATCTTATAGCGATTACTTTAGCTATACTAGTTTTAGACACCTGTATAAGACCCTATAACTTTTTAATTTTTACTCTAAGATTCTTTGCACTTTCATAACTGTAAACTGCTTTCAAGAAAAAGAAATTTAAAAAAAAAGTTGTTCTGCGACCTTCTGTAGTCGAGATAATTTTTTTTTTATTTTACCCCTGGGCTTAAACTTGCACACATTTATGTTCAATACTTATATTTTCAATAAAAATATATGCGTTCAGTAAGCGAACGTTGAATACCTTACAAACAACGAGTAAGTCATGGCTAAACACGCGGCTCGAACTGTACGCTTGGCGGCAGTTGGATAGGGGGAGTGGCTGCGGCGGCGCGGCGGCTCTTTGACGGCGCACAGTGAGAAATTCCGACTTTTTTTTCTCAAAACCTAATATCTCTGGAACGAAAGTAGCTAGAGCGATGAATTTTTTTGAAAAAAAAGGGTAGTTAATGCGTAATACAGAACAATTATAGAGATAACATTTAGGCTTTTTCCTAAGCCAAAAAATTTATTGTCAACGCTAAAATTTTATCAAAAAATAACAAAAATATTAAAAATAACTGAATTAACACGGCAAAATGCGAAAGAGTTATAAAAAAACAGGAATATGAATAAATACTTACTTTAATGATAACTGGACAATATAAGGATGTTAACCTAACCTCAAATAAGGTAAAAAGTAGAGAAAAGAGTATTTTTTTTCTTTTTTCAACACATCTTATAAAACTGTCAACAAGCCACTAAATTATTCAAAGGAAACAAATTTATGGACAATAAATACAGGAATATCTTAGGCACTTATATAATGAAGCTACATAACCTCCAAGATTGCCTGACAATAGGCGATTTTCAAAGTTTTTGTAAATCAATTAAAAAAGAATAAAAATAGGTATATGTAGAACGTAAGAGGCATATTTCAAATGACTCATAAGCTCCTTTTCTTATTTGAAATTTAAAGTATTACAGATTTACATATTTTTTTAAACATAACCACAAATAATATAACGGGTTGCCGAAATCACATTTCTTTTGTTATCAAAATGTATTTATTCATGGGAACTTTCAAAATTTTTTATCAGTACTAAATATCTAGAACAAAAATAGATTAGCTGATGTTTTTTCTAATCATAGAAGGTAGTTCATGTAAGATACGATAAAGTTATTCAGAAAAGTGTCGGGGCTTATAGTAACCTCTAACAATTTTAGTACCTGATAACTCATCAAAAATATATGTAAAATGTTTAATTAAATTGTATGGACACTGTAAAAAATATACAAATATTAGATATTGCTTGTATAAGCTCCAATTATGATTTAAGTGTAATGAGAACTGTTTTGAAGATAAAACATAACCTTACGGGAGCCTATTTTTTTCTCCTAAATCAATCATTTTTTTTATCATACCGCAGACTGTTATTACAATTGTTTTTCTCAATGAAACAAGATAATTAATATAAATCGCAGAATAAGCATACGAAAATATGTAAGGAACTTATTGGACCTCCAAAATTTCTTTAAAACTTAATAACTTTAAAAATATCTAAAAAATTAATGATGAAAATAAAAACATCGTTTAACGATTGCAACTCTTAGAAAGCTTTTTTTAGTAAATTATAATTGTTATTCTCGATGGAGTATTTTTTCCGTGCTACTAATATAACTTCAGGTAAATCACAAAATAACTTCAAATAGTTTAATTTAGATGTAACATTGTATCGTTCTTTGTGAAAATCTTTTGGACGACTAATTTGTAATAATAAAATAATTAATTTCACGTAAAATACAGAAACACCAAATTAAACAAAATAAGGCCCTAAACTAACCTGAAAAAATGATTAAAAACCTAAACATTTTACAAAAGAAATTTTATTCTTTAATAGACGCTTTGACAGATACGACAGAATCGACAACGACTACTATTAACTACAGTCACTTTTCCGGTAATCATTAAAAACCTTTGAATGGTGGTACACGAGGAGTCTACCCAGATTTCAACAAAGAATATCTGAGCTGAAATCTTATTATATTTAGGAGTAATTAGTTTTTTAGGACAATAATTAAACGTAGACAATCGAAGAGAAGTCTATCTGTTTCGTGGAGGGCTTAGTGCGTGCGAGGCACATCCCAAGTCAGATGCAAGGATAAGGACAGCGGGTAAATAATGTACAAGCTTTTATGCTGATCAAACTATTTACATTTATTTACAGGTGTCTAGTGTAAGAGCAAGCTGAGAGGAGCTTCCTCATCAGCTGCCGTGAGTG
>JAPYYV010010294.1:0-11655 GCA_030522625.1 Copidosoma aretas
TTCTATGGTATTCGAGATTTTCGAGATTCGATCGCCTACAGTACGAGATTCGATTGCTTGCATGATGAAAATTATCGAATTGGATTTTTATATTATGGAAATTGCGGAAACTCTATAAATGTTGAGGTTAGGTTATAATTTTCAAGCTAAATGACATTTTTCCTATATTCGTAATGTGATTGCCTATAAATGAAAAAAAAATTATGTCCATACCATTAGTCTATCTCGAGATATTTTATTCATGACAAAGTCACCTCCGTTTTAAGCGATTCGGAACATAGTGCGCCGGTTATCAACACTTGCTCGTTAAAATGAATATATTAGTCGTTCTTAAGTATACTTGTTTTCATAATAGATATTTAAGCACCCATATCTGCGTAAAATGTCGTGATACCATTGATAAATTGTGGGCTTTCTGGGCATACAAAAGGTGGTGTGTGTACTGTTCTTGATATATTTATTTCTACTTTCTCAAGTGATTTTTCAACGCTCTTGTTGGCTGTATCATTTTCCAAACAGGGGCTTTGGGTTAATAGCAAAAATTCAGAAAAATTATCATCATCATTTATTTGTGCGCCCGCAGTTGGCTGTATGTTATTGAGTTGCACTTGCGGTTTATTTTGTGTACTACTCGTGTCATGCATTGGCCGTATTACTTTGTGCTCTGCGTTTTCGCTCGCGTCTTCGTGAGGTGTTGCTCGCTGTATAGTTTTTATGGTGACTCCCACTCACTGCACTTCGGCTTTGCTTCTTTTGCAGGTGAACTGTTTATATCTTTGCTTACTGCCGAAACACGCTCAACGCCTGGAGTTGTGACAAGCGTCTTAGGAGTTCAGAGTCTCCGTATGTAAGTCATGTGTTTTATCGTTAGGTGTGTCAGGTATGTTACACGGTGGCCCGGCGTTATTATTACTAGGTTTCCTATCACCGTAATTTCTATTATCATTATTATCATTACACCTGTTATTGTTGTATCGATTATCTTGCTGTTCGTATATTCACCCATGTCGCTTGTTTCTATTGTAACCATAGCGGGTGCTGTAATTATTTTTTTCTCAGCCACTGTCAGGGTTGTTGTAGTTTTGCGGATATGTATTATAGGTTTTATTGTTTGTATGTGGTACTTGAACAGTACGTTCCTCTCTCCATATTTCATATGAATAAGTTGTGTCTGTGCATAAGCACACGATCAGTTGAGAGCTAATGTAGGAGTCGAAATTAGAACTACAAGATCTTCATTTTGAGCAACGTTTCGTTGGTCTAAACGCCAACCTCATCAGGCCAACTTTATTAGAAGAACAGAAAATACAGCACGACATGTACAGCATTCCAACAATCCAATAATTTTATTTTCTGTTTTTCTAATAAAGTGAGCCTGATAAGGTTGGCGTTTAGACCAACGAAACGTTCCTCAAAATGAAGATCTTGGAGTTCTAATTTCAACTCCTACATTAGCTCTCAACTAATCGTGTGCTTATGCACAGACACAACAAATTCATAAGCTTTTATGGTTATTATTCCGCGTATTGTTAAAACCAGCTCCTCTCTGGTAATTTTAATTGTATAGGTAGTGTTCATACATTTTGTTACGAATTATTTTTCTCCTTTCTGCGTCCCTTCCTAATGTGCAACATTCGTTAGTGTTCTAATTTTTGTGTTCACAATACGTGCCTTTTTGTCCTGTTCTTTATTTTTCGTCTTAAGTCGGTCAAGCAGTGTCAGTGCATAGAGCATTTTTATTTCCTGTATTCACTAGTAGTCGCGTTGGATGGTTGTATTCGTCTCCGTATCGATTTTACTCGTGGTTATCGTTTGCACCCCATTCTGATAAATCCGTTATTTTTATCTGGTTATAATAACATGGTAATATTCGTAATTTCGTCTTGCAGTCATACTTGGGTTACGCCTATGCAGGCATTTTTTCCTGCCAGAGTAATATAGCGTAAGGCAAATTTGCTTGCTTACTTTAGCCCCACTACTACCGCTTCGTTCAATGTTCTTATACTGAGGCATGTGACATTGTAGTTATAGGGGACCTATAGTATATAGCAAAATTGTTTTATAGCTTTTTTTTTAGCGCTGCCTTTTCGTGCAAACTTTTGTGTGAGAGAATAAGTCAGGTTTAAGTCATAAAGTGTCGACATCCTGTTATGTAGCGATTTAACGCGATCGCAGTAAGATCCTACATGTTCTCCTCTTCGTTCTGTGATCGTTTTTAGTTGTGTCAAAAGTGTAGTGGCATTACTGATGCTCACGTGCTTATTTTTAAGTCCCCTCTGAAATTCCTCGACCGACGCAAATTGTGCTGGACTTAGTATAAACTCAGCTGCTCTGCCTTTTACCCTGTTAGCTAATATTCCAATTAAAAATTTCTCATGAAGTGGCCCTACTGTCCAGGCTACAGTCCTCGTAATATGTTCGAAATAAGAAAGTTTGACTGGATTACCGTCGAATATTGGCACATTGCTGGCTAAGTTGCCTAGTGTGGATAAAACGGTCTGTTGAAAACGCGTCTGAGTTTGATTCATCACATTATGTGTAGGTAGGGTGGATTGATTTTGTGTATTTGCATGGTCATTATCTGTACAATTTAAATTTAATGTATCTGCAAATCGATGTTGTGCTATTAAATTATTAGAATTATAGTGGTTCCTACTTTGACGGGTATTGTTACTCGGTCCAGCGTTTCCTTGGGTCTCATTTCAGGCGTAAGCGTCCCATTGATCTCGTGCGTCAGCAAGCACTCTGTTTGCTCCTATTCTATCGGTCCTTTGGTCGTATCCCGGCTGGACGGCCTTATTAGATCTTATTGGAAGTGTTCCACTCGTTACGGGGTCTGTCGTAAAATTCATGCTTTGCTGTGGGCTTTCCTGACCCGGTTAAATGCACGTTTTTTTCTCTCTTGGTATGTTGAAGATTAACTTTTTTATCATTTTCATCATAAATATTTTATGTATTTTGTCAGCTATTTGCCGTTCCTCCCATAATTCTGGGTGGTTCTCTAATATTATTCTAACTATTTTGTCCCCTGTCTTGTATGCCATAATTTGTTAACTCTTAGTACAGTTGACGTGTTGTGGAAAGTCTAAGCCCCAGGCCTCGTTCATTTTGGTTACGTAAGAGATTGGGGATTAAGTTTCACGGCTTTCTGGTTATCACGTTGTGTTGACCGCTTAGTGTTATTTACTGGATGTTCTGTTTCTAAGAACTAGGGCTTGACAGCGGTGGTTTTAAGCTTTACATTTAGAGTGTATTTTTTTTCTTACCTGGTTTTTTTTCTCTGTGGGGTTCAATTATGCTCTTTGTGCTTCCATGACCGCTTGTATCACGTATCTATTTGGTATGGTCGAGTTATAGTGTACGGTCGGTTCGAGTTCGTTTTCATGTTTTTTTTTTTCATGAGCTACAATTTAACTTTTGTACTGACTCAGTTGCCTGCATAATTTTTAGAGTATCCCAGATTTATATATTAGATAATGTTAGCTTGAGTTTGCTTATAAATAGCCAAGTGTTTTCTGTTTGCCGTTTTTAAGAGGGTGAATTTTGTTTTGGGTATTTTCATTAGTTAAAGGAGTTTTTTCGTCATATTAATTTACGTTAGTTATCCTGTCTTATTATTTCATCATCTATCTGTAGCATGCATATACTTTGTTAATATTAATTATTAGTTTTCTATAACTCTGGTATTAATGTAAAAAAACAAAGTGCCTTCATCTCAGACTTCCTTAGGAGTCGTAAGATATGTATCTGTATTGTGTACAAAAGATTTCTGTATTTTTATGTACTTACCATGTAGTAGAAATCCAAATTGTCAATAGAACTGCACCAGACCGCATTTTTTCTCCTCCAGATCTGGATGTCGATCTCCTTAAGGGAGGATCCCCCCTTTGAGATTTTAGTCGAGAAGGTGAGGTTAGGAATACTTACGCACTCGCGAGTATCAAGCAGACCAACTATACCTGTATATATGAGAAATACTAAAGTCGTGTCATTTATTTATTTATTATGAATCTCACATTCTCTGAACGGTCATTTAAAAGATTTACATCGAATCCTTAAGTTTTTTTTTACTCATTAAAACAATTTGAGCTTAAATTTTACGTTTATTATTTAGATATCATTAGTTGAAGAAACAGTAATTCAAGATTCCCACAAGCTGCCATGTTAAGAAAGATAAAATGTTTTTGTTAATATCTCGCTTTAGAAGCTCTAAATTGTTTTTAAACTGTATTTGTAGTTTAATCATAAAATAATAAAACTATATGTCAAGTTTCATCAAAATCTTTACGTAAAGTGACATAAAAGGGATACTCCCTTAAGCTTTTTCTCTCGTGATCGGCACACAGTGAGAGATTTTATTTGTTTTTGTTTCCAAATCGTAAATATAGTGACAGAAAGCATACATCGACATGATTTTTTATGAATTTCATTGATGAAATGATTGTGCATAGAGGAAAACTTAACCTGAGTACATTTTATTGTTATAAACAATTATGATTTTGGCATAAACATGACAAATAATCTTGAGAAAAAGCAGATACGGCTCCAAAAAATACAGAACACGCACGATTATTTTGGAATTCAGTATACTTTAGTTTTTTAGGTCGCTGATTACAATGAAAAGGTTATTTTTGAGAAATTTAATATGGCTGCTCAAAGATAGCGAAATAAAATTCTTTTTTCTTTGAAATATAATAAGAACTGCAATATTAGGGTTTTTTGGATTGCTAAATACAATAAAAAGATTATTTTATAAAAATTTAATATGACCTATCCAAGATGTCAGACTATACAATTTTTTTTTCTTCAAAATGTGTTAAGAACCTCAGCATAAGGGTTTTTTGGGTCGCTGAATACGATGAAAAGTTTGTTATTGAGAAATTCAGTATGGCTGAACCAAGATGGCGGACATAAAATTCGTTTTTCTTTCACGTATAATGAGTACTGCAATGTAAGGGTTTTTTGGGTCGCCAAATACGATATAAAGGTTATTTTTGAGAAATTCAATAAGGCTGATAGAAAATAGCGGACTGAATTTTTTTTTTAATCTGATTGGAACTGCAGTATCAGGCTTTTTTGGGTGAATATTTATAAAAACAAATTTTTTTAAGAAACTAGTTATGGCTAATGTAAGATACCGGGCAAAGATTTTTTTAATATAAAAAAAAATTGTAGTGCAGAAGTTTTTCTGTCGCTCATTATGATTGAAAAGTTTTATGAAACAAGTTTTAAATGGCTGATGAAAGATGGTAGACAAAACATTACTAATTTTCCTTTAAAATTCAATACAAACTGTACTACTGCTGTTTTGTAGATCGCTAATTGCGAATCAAAGGCTAGTTTTAAGGATTTTATATTAGCAGATTTAATGAGAAAATTTGTTACAAACATGCTGATATAGTTGATGACTATCAAGTTAGGAGAATAGTATCAACAGACTTATATATTTTATTTCTGATCACGACATACTCATGAGGTACATGATATCAACAAGTGCTATTGTACGTTCTACATCAGACAAAAACTATGGAAATAAACAGATGATTCATATGTTGACTTTTTAGGGATGAGTTGGTTCTTAACGATAATAAATAAGACTACAAAAAGAGAATAATAATAATGTATAATGGCACTTTTACCACGGTAAGTAAGAAAGAAACCTTACAATAGGTAAAATTGCTTTAATTCAAAGAAATCTTGTATGAATACCGTCCTTGCAGGAATTCGATATTCTTATTACTACAAAATAATCATGGATTTTTAATGATGGTGATTGATGTACTCAGCAAGTATCATCATACAGCATTTTAAAAACAATGTACAAATAAAATCTAACATGTTAAGGATGCATTTTATTTCATAATTCCCTTTTATTCACTTATATAACCTGAACTACTACTTTTATCTGTATCGGTTTCATATTCAGCCATATCTTCTTTTTTAGGGAAGTTTCACTATAATGTTTTTAAGATACATGTATAACATATTATACTTTTAATACATGTATGACATTCTCACATTACTCTTACCTGTTTACTATGAATCTGTTTATATCCAGGGGGATATTTGCATGTTTGTTTGCTTTAATTCTGTCATTGATGAAAATCAATGAGATGAGAGGACCACTTGGGTAGATCGCTATGTTAAAAATATCAGTTATTCTTGCTGCTCTCGATATTTGCCGCGCATTAAAGGTCACGTTTTTTCTATATAATCAGTGCCATTACTCGTTGGCGTCTTCAGAATAATAGAGCATAGGAAGCGGAAACTGTCGTGCTATTGCAAAACCATGTAGTAAGAGTTAATGCAGCGTGGAATTTATTCTAACTCATTGATACATTGTGTAATACAAATCATACGTTTTTGTGTGAATTTTTCCAACTTTTTAAAATTTAGTTCATTGCAACACTAGAATGGTGATAAAATCAAAGCAATGTTTTTTACAAGTTGCTCTGAGACTCCTTAACATTTAGCAAATAATTCGGGATTTTGAAAACATCGTCTTACGATGTTTCCCGTATTTAACGTCCCACGACCCTGCAATATCTGATTAATCCTGACATTAAAATGTTTAAAAACTTTTTCTTTAACAACACTTTCTTCTTTGGAATAGTTTTCTGAAAAAAGTCAATAGATAGTTGATTTTGCAACAGATAGATGACGTAAAGAAAATTCGGTGGTCATATACTAATAATGCGTAAATTTTAATAAAAAATCACATCATATTGTAAAATCGTTTTTCCATGAGCGTTTCTTATAGGTCATTTATTATTTTTGCATACGAGACTATTTTAAAACTGATTATTATTATATTTCATAGTTAGGAATGAAGGCATGGTGTACATATGTTGGTGTTCATATATTTACATATACAAACTATATTTTTTAATACACTAAAAGAGAATAGTCTTCATTTTTTTAAATACTAAATTTGACAAAGACTCAGTTTTCAACAAACAACAATAATACATCAATGGAATACTTTAATGACATAAATATTAAGAGAAATTTCGATAAATTATTTAAAAAATTGTAACAACAATAATTATATTTATTTAAAAACCATAAATACAAATATATTTTCTTAATCTACCTGAAATAAATCATTGAGTACATAAGTACTAATTCAAACAACTAAAAAACATTTCCTTACTTATGTTGTTTGTCGTATTTTGTTTTAACAACACTCACAAATATGTAAATCATATAAACCTTTACCCATCTACAATCACTTTTGATAAATACTCGAGCAATATAATTTACTAACTGCGAATACGAAGGTAAATTTTTTCTCCATTGGCATGAAAGTATTAAACAAAGAACGTCCTTAATACTACATTTTACTTACCAGAAAAGTTATTAAAATTGTTTCTATTTTTTTTAGACTGAATACACAAGTTATTATTATTTTATCTTAATTAAATCGTTTAAAAAGTCAAAAACGGCAGTTAACACAATCACACACATGACATTATTTAAATTCAAAAGTAATCACTTGAAGTCACTAAAATCAAGTATAATTTGATATTGTACATTTTCAAAGTAATTAAAATAATACAACGATTTATAGGAAGACCATGACTATAAATCTACCTAAAAAACGTTAATATTTCAGTTCTTATCAGACATTAGACAAAAAAAAATTTTTAGTCCGACATCTTGGATAGGTCATATTGAATTTTTCAAAAATAACCTTTTTATCGTATTCAGCAATTCAAAGAACTGAAGTATACTGAATTTCAAAATAATCGTGCGTGTACTGTATTTTTTGGATCAGTTTTTTTTCAAGATTATTTTTCATGCTTATGCCAAAATTATGATTGTTTATAACAATAAAATATACTTAGATTAAGTTTTTCTTGATGCACAATCATCTTATCAATGAAATAAGAAAAAAATCAAGTCGATATATCCTTTCCATCGCGACATTTACGATTTTGAAACAAAAAAAGCAAAATCTCACTCTGTACGGCGGCAGCGTTGGGGTCTGATCTCTGGTAGTTAAAGATTGGGTTTGAATTTTTTTTTTACTCCTTACACTCACTTTTTATTCGCGGTACTATGCTGTGTGCACGTTCCAACCGATCCCGCTTTTGACACCAAAATTTCCTGCTACGTAGGTTTGTGGTCGGCTGGGCGGATGCGAAATAATAACACAGTGCGGAATATTGACTCTTTTTTATTACTACTCAGGACTGAGGGAAGAGCCAACGTAGCTCGGTAACTTTGAGGTACGTCTACCAGTCTCGAGAGTCCCCAATCTTTTCCTCCTCTTCTCTCTGCCTTGACTCAAGAGTTACACTTCTCCCGTTTTTTCTCAGTCATACGTCCTTATATGAGAAAGTGGGGCGTGAACGTACCGACATGCTATGTATACCGTATGCCACAGAATATTAATTGCGATGGAGAAAACTTTAAGAGAAAAAATGGTCTAAATTATGGGAAAGGTAATTTCATAGCAGGACACTGAAAAGGAAATTTGAAATCATGTTATAAAAATGAAAACCGATAGTCAAAATACAAAATATTTGTGTAGTTTTTATTACATTTTATAATTGAATTTTTAAGTCTTTCCTCTGAAGTGCAGATACTTCTGCTCCGCGCGGGAACAGTCTATATTTCGCTTAACTCTAGCCTAATACATTGGAAAGTAAATTATCTTTAAAATGTACATCCTCTCACGAATTTTGCTATGAAATCGTGCCCGGAAATTCTACATAGAATTTTGTATTTAATGTGTAGTTTCTACGAATAAACTTTAAGACGAAATTCTAATAAATTTTTTCGTCAAATCCACATAAAATTCAAATTCAAAAAATATGTCGTCCACGTAGATGTCATGTGTTTAGGAAAAAGTTCACTTAAAAATTAGTATCATAATATTTTTTAACTCCAAAACCGTGTAATACGTGCGCCTGCGCTCTGCGCACACCACTCTCCCATTCATGAGCAATAATATAAAATCTATACAATTAAATCAAAAATAACTATGGGACTGTTTCACGGAACTTTTCATTGACAGCTACATCTTTTACTCTACTCATTTACTTATTACCATGCAATTTTAGAGATGTCAATAGTATACAAATTTATCATAATCATCATTCTAGAAAAAAAATATTGTATAATAAATATTCATAAAAATGATTGTTTAATGAACAAAATTTATCAATTTCACTTTATATAAGGTTATCAAATGATATTAAAGCCATTTTTTTATATTCTAAAAAAAAATGAAAATCATTAATAGTTGAAAAAAAATTTTTATTTCAAGATAAAACCAATATTTTTAATTGCATTTAGATTCGTACAGTTATTTTAATTTATAAGCAATCAAAGATAAATCGATAACGTAGTCAATTTTTTTTCTTTACTTTTAAAACCATAAAACCAATTTCTTTTAAATAATATGAATGTATTGACTTGTATTCTTTTAATCCTGAATTAATAAATAAATACATGTTGAATTTTAAGCGTATAGGCTCCGTACGTGAACTACATCAGCGCCAACTTGTGGCAGGCTGGTGAGTCGGCGTGGTTACGGAAATACATGAGAAAGCGTGATTGACTGCAGTAAATAATTTTTTTATCAATATTAAGATCCTTTCTGATAAGTTGAACATATCTATAAGAATCTCCAACATCTTATTTATGCAATAAAATTTTTTTATTATAAGATTATGCTTCAGAAGTTGTAAAATGTATATTTCTTCCGCTGTACCTCGTCCGTGCGAGCTACATTACATGTGTAATTCGCTTCGTCTCTCTTACACACTTTACCACATGTAATGTAGCTCACACGGACGAGGGACAACAGAAGAAATGTACATTTTACAACTTCTGAAGCATAATCTTATGATAAAAAAAATTTTATTGCATCAGTAAGACATAAGAGATTCTTATAGAGATGGTTAACCTATCAGAAAGGATCTCAATATTAATAAAAAAAATTATGTACTGCAGTCAATCTATTTCCGTTTATTTCCGTAACCACGCCGACTCACCAGCCAGCCACAAGTTTGCGCTGATGTAGTTCACGCACGGAGCCTATAGTATACATAGCATACCGATACGTACGCACTTTACCACATCAGATAGAGACGTATAACTAAGGAGGAGAAAAAGCGGAACTCTCGAGTTGGGACAGAGAGTAGAGGAGCGGGAGAAGATTTGAGACTCTCGAGACTGACAGACGAACCTTCAAGTTACCACACTACCAAGGGCTCTGCCCTCAGTCTCAAGTACTGATAAAAAGGAGTTGATAGTCAACACTGTGTAGTTATTCCGCGTCCACCTAACCGACTAGAAACCTGCATAGCAGAAAATTTTAGTATTAGAAGTGAATCGGTTGGACTGCACGTAAAGCGTAATACTGCGAGACAAAAAGTTAGTGTAAGGACAAAACAAAAATTTTTCAACCAAGTGACCAAAGAAGAAAGAAAAGTCAGAAAAGTAAAGGAAGAAGAGACAACGCTAAGCCAAGTCAGTGAAAGACTTTCAGGGCAACGAAGAGACAAATAGCACACCAAAGATCAGACTTTAACGCCTGGCTAAGAGAAAAGGCACTTTATTTTTTTCACATTAGTAGCATAATTACACAAAACTAATAATTAATAGTAACAAAGTATATGCATGCTAGAGTGAGATAAAATAATAAGACGGAAAAACCAACGCAAATAAATATCACTAAGAAACTCCTTTCTTTACGAAAAAATATATATAATAAGAATATACAAGACGCCCTTTTTTCCCCTTAACGCTCACAATATTATAAGTAAATCACGTAAGTAAATGTTACATATTTACACTATAACTATCCAATCACGTTAGATAAACATCTAGCAAGCAAAAGAAAATTTCGCTCTTCTAACACCAAAATATTTATTATTTTCAAGCAATTACTTTAAATTACACAAGTTTCAATTTAAAATTATATTTATACTCCCAAAAAAAAAATAATAATAAAAATAACGTGCCATTACAAAAAAAAAAATGATAATAATGATAACGTGCCTGATTAAAAAAAGAAAACAAAGGAAGAACACAAATAAAATTTAAAACAAAAATTATTTCATGATAGTCAAACCCATAAAATGAAACCTTATTTACAGAGCGTAAAGTTAAAAAACAACATGGCATTCTGTCATTACGTGAACTAAAAAGAAAAACAAAAGTGAACAAAGAAACATTAACTCCCACTATCGACCCAAAACATTTCTCAGTCACCCTCTTGGAAACAACAAACTGACAATACCTGGCGACATATAAGCAAACTCAAACAAACACTATCAAAGATACACATCCCAGATACAAAAAAGTCAAATTTTGGTGAAAAAAAAAAAAAAAAAAAAAAAAAAAAAAAAAAAAAAAAAACACAAAAAAAAAATCATAACAACAACAAAGACAACACCGACCATGCACAATAGATACGTAATACTAGCAGCCAAGGCAACACAAAGAGCAGAATTCAACCACACCGAAAAAAAGAAACAAGGTAAGAAAAATGATACACTCTGAATAAAAATCTTGAAACCAACGCAGTCAAGCCCTAGTTCTTATAAGGTAGATGTCCGTATTGTGAGACAGGTTCGAGCGTACCCTTCGGTTAAATAAGGAGTTAAATAAGGATTTAAAACTTTAAAATGCTGTAGAATG
>JAPYYV010010295.1:0-19919 GCA_030522625.1 Copidosoma aretas
TGTGCAGGAGTTAGTCCTGGTGTTTATACGTAGTCACCCGGTCAGGACTCAGGCAATACACCGAACTCCCCCTACCCCCTCCCATCCCTTTCCCATCCCCCATCCCTCTCCCAAGTGTCGAGTGCCACAAAAGAAAGGACGTATGACACTATAATATAAAAAAAAAAAAAAAAAAAAACTTATATCAGTAAACTTATCTAACAGATACGATTGTCGTTCGACAGCATGAAAGAATTGTTTAATTGATCTCTTTAAGTATCATTAAAGTAGTGACGTTTCCAAAACTAGCAATAAAATAAATAAAAAGATTGTCTATTTACAGAAATTTCATAACAGAATTAATTGTACATTCAAGCCGTGTATATTGCCGATGTTATACCGTGTACATACATCGAGCACTTGAATGTGCTGTGCGCCCTACAGTTTTTTTTTTTTTTTTTTTTTTTTTTTTTTTTTTTTTTTTTTTTTTTTTTTTTTTATTTTTTTTATAGTTTTTTTTTTTTTTTATTTTTCATTAAATATACGAGACGAAAGGTCGTTAGTTTTAGAAAAACGTGCCCATACATGTTATAAGATAGCAAAATTTAACTAAATATGTATATTTACATCATATGTTGTTTGATGGATAGGAGTTTTCTTCTAAATCTAACAATCGACAGATTATCTACACATTAAAAAACTTGAAATTAAAACCGTGTCATCGGCGCAATTTTATTTGAAAAATATCAAATTATTTTTCATTGCAAATTGTTCAACCAATTTCAACTAGGATATAAAAAAATGCAAGTGTATATTATTTAAAAACAGAAATATATCTGATAATATGATATGAATAGAATTAAAATTTAAAAATGTATACGCACAATACAGGTATCCCGTACAAATATCATGAAGATAAGTCAATTAGTTATGATGTATGAATTTTTAGAAAGGTGGGACGTTTTTCCAAAAATCTAAATCTGTTGGAACTACTTTTTAATTAAGTGAAGTGACACTGGTTTGTAAAAAAGATAAAACGCGAAAATATATTTTTATTTGAAAATTACGGTCAGAAAATGATAGAATACCAAAATTGTACTTCTTAGCTTAATCAATATTTTAGAAAATAAAAGTAAATACGATCGTACACCTTTCTCTCGCCAGAAAGTGTAATTTCCTTCTTGCACATCAGGTAACAAAAAAACAAAACACTTTTGGGCGAAAGGAAGACCAGGTGTCAAATTGCACTCACACTCCTAGTGCGGTAAAGTAAATAATACTCAGATAGCACGCGTCCAACAATGCAAAACTATTCATTTGACCGTTCCAAGGTTTTCTCTCACCCAAGCAAAAATAATCTTAGTGAATAACTAACAAATAAGTGATGATAACTGATGATAAAAATTTGATACCTGTTATTATTTGTTGTTTTTTTTTTAAAAAAAAAAAAAAAAAAAAAAAAAAAAAAAAAAAAAAAAACTGATGGAAGTAGTGGAATATTTTACAACTAGCATATAAATAACCGTTGATTGCAAGTATTATTATAGTCTCAAATCTGGGCTTTATCAATCGTTATTATTAGTTTATATTTGTAACCTATCATTTGTAAATAATTACGAATAATTAAAGGAATAAGAAGATTTTCGCTTGGGCAAATGATGAAAAATAAAAAATAAAATTATCGTTCGCAGGCGCGCAAGCGTTTTCAAGAAAGCACCCGCTGTCATGCTGGCTGTCGACGATGCTGGTCATCTTCGCCAGCGGAATGCTGTGCAACGGCTTGCTTGGCGAGCCGATACTGGCGCCCCTGAAAAACACACCTCAAGTGGTCGTTGCCACTGTCGTCTGGTCAGTTATAAATATATTTATACGCATCTTGTATTGCCTTTAATTCTCTCAACGAACAATAAGACATGTATAATATAGTTATATGTTTACCGCACAAGTGACGAGAGCAAACGTTTGTTTTATCCGCTTTTCACCGCAGGTACGTCATATTCTACACACCGTTCGATATCGGCTACAAAGTTGCCAAGTTCTTGCCCGTGAAGATAGTATGCGCCGCGATGAAGGAAATTTACAGGTATAAAGTGATACATAAAAAATTACTTCATTATTTTTTAAGGCAAGCGGGTACTTTGTACTGCTAAATAGGCAATTTTTTTACATCCGTCATTCCTAAGGAAAATGAATAGGATTTAGATCTGTCTAAAACGATTTCTAAAAAATACTTATAAAGTGATTTTCACTGTACTCTGAAACTTAATCTAATTCTTGATAAATAATGATGTAAAAATAAAGTATCCCGGATTCGCTGCTTTCCTCAAAAATATACATATAGTAACAATATCGATTGTAAGGCACTTTTCTCGATGTACTATGAATAAACGAACACAAGCGACCATGTATAATTCGCAGGTGTAAAAAGGTCTACGACGGCGTCTCTCACGCGAGCAAACTCTACCCCAACGCGTACCTCATCATGATCCTCATCGGAACGCTCAAAGGTACATGATTATTTAAATTCAATAAGTTGCCCGCACAAAAACCCGAATTACTCTCAACCGATCGATTCTCACCACCAGGAAACGGAGCCGGTTTCACGAAGCTGTTCGAACGCCTGATCCGCGGCGCCTGGACCCCCACGGCCATGGAATTCATGCAGCCGAGCTTGTGAGTGTACAATAATCACCAAAAAAAAAAAAAACCCCCAACTCTTTGGATCCTCGATAACCAACGATCCGCTCTTTTTTTCACCTTCCAGCCCCACGAAAGCTTCCCTGGTCGCCTCGATCATATTCGTGCTGGACAAGAAGACTGACTTCATTTCCGCGCCGCACGCCCTCGTCTACTTCGGCATCGTCATATTCTTCGTTTACTTCAAGGTTGTCGAGGAGCTCCAGCGCTCAAAGACTCACGACGATTGAGAATAATTATGCTTGTTGTTGTTGTCGACCCTTTTTTTGAGGACAACAATCGATTTTTTTTTCATACAGCGTCATTTCCATGCATGCGTATTTTTACATGCACATTTTATACACTGTTTTGAACGCGTTTTATTCGCAATAAAGACTCGTGAAAAACGTTATTTTTTTTTTTTTTATGAAAGTGGTTTTCGTGTGATTCCAGCTGTCTTCCATCCTGCTGGGCATCCACGATCCGTTCGTGCCGTTCGAGAATCTATTCTGTACTCTGTTCCTGGGCGGCATCTGGGATTCCCTGGCCAAGATCCTGGGCCGCGGCCAGGCGAAGGACGAGAAGGCGGACCAGAAGAAGAACAACTGAGCCCACACCGCGATGGCTCGTCACCCACCGAGCGCTACGTCTATTGAGAACGAAAGGTGTATCTTTTTTTTCTTTTTTTCTTACCAAGTATATACTCTCGCATCACTCTGACTGCCTTTCTTTTTCATCGATGTCATTCCGCTTGAGGATAATATGCGCTTACACGTGCAATACGTATACGGGCGTAGCTTGACACGTGAATTACGTATTATATATGTTGATTTGCGATGCGTACGATTTTTTTAATTTTAATGCGTGCTTTTGTCCCTTTTTACGTCATTTTCATGACGATGAAACAAAAAGGCACGCCCAGATACACCACGTCATGACCCATAATCTAATCATCATCTTTACTCGATAGTCCATCCAAAGCGTAACTGCGATACCACGAGCGGTAAAAATAATAATTACTTAAACAATAACTTAAACTAGTCGATGATTTTTATTCCTAGGAATGTTATGATGAAAACAAAAAGTACAATTATTTTATTTTATTTTGTAAATGTTTCATCGAACCTGATTTTACACTCATGCTGCAAGACGCGAACACCGAGGCAACAGTATTCAGTGCAACTATGTACTGATTTCGAGAGTATAGAAAAGAGATTTAATTCTCTGTTATCGTAAATGTCTGCTTTTTTACTCTGGCTGTCCAAAAAAAAAAAAAAAAAACCATTAAAAGCATGTGGCCATACATAATCAATTGCCATGAACGATAGTTTTGATCATCTTACCGATTTTAAAGATAAATGGGACATCGAAAAAAAATTTGAGCATTGGTATAGTCTAGAACCTTTTGTTTTTATAATTTTGATTTTAATGCATCACCAAGATATTTGACTTTTCATCATAGGTTTGTATTAGGGATGTGTGAGAAATATTAGTCGGGAGTCGTTTGGAATACCCTGAATAATGTATTATTCTTGAATATGATATCTTGCATTTTTTATAGTGCTGATCTGAAAATCGAAACACTTTGCCTTATCTGTTTAGTGCACCATAATGTAAGTTTTCGACACATCCTGAATATACTACTAAAATGAAAGGCGACCCACTCTTTGTTTTTGAATTGTAGGTAACAATCTATTTACGCAGTTAATTAGCTTTTGTATAGAATGTCATTTTTACGCGAGAAAAATTATTTTTTTGAGTATTATGTTTGTTTGATTGAAAAAAAAAAAAAAGTATAACATGAAAGTGCAATTTTTTAAAATTATTTAAAAGAGTGACTCGCACACGCGTTTAAAGTGCACGTGATTTTAAATAGTCTTTTAGAATACCGATTGAAGAGTCCCCGCTTCCTTTTTTGACTGTTCGAAATAGCAAGGGTAATTGTGTGTTAGTAATTTTATTGTACTATTATTAAGTTTTAATATTAATTTGAAGTTTTGAAACCTTACCTCTATTAATAAAATGTTGATGAATTTTTAAAACTTTGAAGCCGGATATATTATTGGATATTTCTTCAATAGTTACCAAGTGGGAACTGAATGGAAAACTAGAGCCTTGCGCTTAGTTTTTTCTAAATTTGTACAAAAACCATGTGCCGTTAACCAAACTATAACAGTATACAAATCCTTAACCAATTGATGATGATATTATAGAAACAAAAACAACAGAGAAAAGTGCGTTAGAAAAAATAAAAAAATTATTACGTAGCGTTATCGAACACTTTCCATGAATTTCGTTCAATATAGGTATTTTTTGTTCGTTCAGTATAATGTGCTTGTGCGCGTCCGAGTGTGCGATAAAAAAAAAAGTTTTAAGCGCTATTGCACACACACACACACACACACACACACACACGCCTTACAGTTTTGCAAAGATGTTTTCCAACGACATGATGTATTTTAGCGCGTGAAAATTGTAATTTAGGATATGCATGTATATTTTACACGAGGATTGAAAAGCGTTGTAAAAAGTTTCGAAAAGAAAAGAAAGTTATAGGTACTTATCCGTATACATTATACATACGAATGAACACGAAATAATAAAAAAAAAAAAAAAAAATCGTTTCGCCATCGAATCGTCACCTATGCTCCAAAAGTGTGTATTATAAATTCCAAAAAGCGCCCCGCGGAGAGGGAGAGCGGCTCACATATTCAACTGCAGTGGATAGACATCAGCGGCGTCGCACGAGCGGCCCAGCACCGCGGCAAAGTGCCCCCGAGGCTCGACGTCGGTCAGGCTGATCGGCTTACCCCGTAAACGCGACGAATCCGTAAAAGGGCCGCCCCCGACGTCACACCGACACTCGTCGTCGTCGTCGTCGTCATCATCGTCGTCATCGTCGTTGCAGGGATTACTCGGTGCGCCACCGCTCGCGTCATCATTCTTGCAGAGCGTCGCCAAATCTGGGGGGGACCCGTTGTTGTGACTGCCGGGCTTTTCGTTCAATATACGTATCTGCTCTTCGATTTCATTTCATCCTATGTACGCATGTCCGGACCTAATATCGACCGCCCAGTGAAAAACGTATCGCACACCCACCTTCGTTGCAACATTCGGCCACCGAAGCTCCGCTCGGGCACTCGCGGTCCGACGCCTCGCTGTCCCCCGAATCCCCGTCGAACCTGACGACCGCCACCCTGACGCTGACAAACTCCACCCTGAAGCCCATGATCGAGGCGCCGCCAGCGGGGCCGGTCCCTCGGTCCTCTACCCGCGCCGCCTCAGCCGCGCCCTCGGGAGCGTAAAAATCGGCACACGGGGCACCGATGCCCTGCCGGGCGCAGCACTCCTCGCACACTTGGTACTCGTTCCGCAGGATCGTGCTCTCCGCGGTGGGCAGCATGTCGGCGCACCGGCTCGGCGCAGGGAGATCCCGCAGGGCGCAGCAGTCGCGGCAGTTTTGGATCCGGCGGTGGAGGCTGCACGCCGACTCGAGGGCTCGGCGGGCGCAGTGCTTGTAGCAGATCCGGTGCTCGCCGCAGAGGCACCTGTCCTTGCCTTGATAATCGGGACGAGTATCATACGTTGGAGCAAATTCGTTGCAGGTGATGTGCACGCGGTTGTACCCTTGGTCCGGGCTATTTTCCCGATAATCTTGCCGATCGAGCCGAACCATGCCGGCCGGACCTCGTCCGGTCTCTGGTACCTCAGCGCGTGAAATTCCACGAGCCGCCCGAACACCCTTCTGCACTCGGCGGCGTCGATCCCGCGCAGGTCCAGCTGGCTCGCGATTTTTTCGCAGGCCGCGCATCTGGCCTCGGCGTTGTAAAAGTCGCAGCGCGTCTCGTCCCAGAGAACCGGGTGGGCCGAGAACAGCCTCAGGTAGCGCTCGACGTTCGTGTCCGTCCAGATGTCGGCGTTGAATTTATTTTTTTTGCGCTTCGCCATGTTTCTTCTTTTTCAGCAGGTTATGTGGACGAGAATTTTTCGTACGGGAATTAATTTTACAATGTGTATTCGTTGTCGCTTGAAGTTGCAGCTTATAATATCCTCAGAATTTCATGTATACTGCATATAAGTATCATACCTTGACCGTTAATATACAATTTATTGTTGTTTATTTTTCGGAGACGAAAAGAGCTACAACTACGAATACACTTTATTATTCAAAAGACAGAGATCAGCACAAATAAAACTCTTCGCTACTTATTTACATGTTTGATTTTTGGACGTGCGAAATAAAGACGACCCAACGGCGCGCACGATCCCGAACCTTCAGTATCCGGGCTCGTATACCTGCGGAACAAAAAAAAAAAAAATACCGATCGATTCATCACGTTTGCAAAGACATTCAGTCGCCGACTCGCTCACCTTTTTCAGCGCGGACATGCGACGGTGGTACTGTTTCAGCCCCCTGTGCTCCTCCAAGCCCCGCTCGGCCGGATTCCTCACGACGAGCGACCGGTAAAACTGATAATTGACCCGCCGTGAGCCCCCGACGACGGCAGCACCACGATGATGATCGTCGTCGTCGTTGTCGCCGCAGCCCAGCATGTTCCTCACGTCCTCCGCGTTGCCCTCCAAAGATTCGTCGGGCGACCGGCAGGCGGCCTCACCAGCCACCGGGTCTCGCTTCGTGTACCTCCGAGCGTCCCGAGGCACAGTAGCCGTCGCCAGGACACTCGGAGTCGGGCACCTTGCCTCCTCGTAGCCGGGCCGGGTGGTCGTGCGCTTTATGAGGTACTCGAGCACCGTGTCGCGCTTCTGCGTGCCGATCGAGGATTTGCCTGCGCGGAACGACGCGATCGGCGTTAATAATTTTGATCTCGGACCGTATGTATTATTGTACGCAAGTGTGTAATGTATATTGTTGCATCCAACCGGGAAGCCGTCTAGCGCTGTACTGCGTCTCCTTGGACGTGGTCAGAACTTTCTCCCGACCACCGGCGCCCTGCGCTGGCTCGAAAGTCGGTTTGAAGGGATACCGATTCCCGCGGAGGCCATCGGCCGTTTCGATGATCTGGTGTTTCGACGGGTCTCGCAGGGTGGAATTTCGGTCCCCCGGCGCCTGCTGGACGGTGTTCGGATGAAAGTTCGATAACCCGGGACTGCGAGCGCGGATGTTTTCTCCGAAGGCCGGTATTCCCTGGCCTCCGCTGTTTCGATAGGTGCTCTGGATACTGAAACACACGCCCTTTATCGTTATCTGCGATAAGCTCCTCATTCGTAGCAGAGATTACGCAAATGAACCCAACCCGCTGGAGTAATCCGGCGTGATGGTCGATGTTCCGTTCGTCGGGGCAGAACTGCTGCGGTTGCCGATTGTCACGCAGGGTCGCTGCTCCTTGCCGCAGCCGAGCCTCGCGGCGTCGTCTTTTCCGGACTTCCCGACTGATCCTGCGAGCTTGTCGCCAACGGCGTCGCACTCGCAGCAATCGTCTGCAAGAGGACCGTCAATCTGAGAGCGACGATTTTATCGAGAGCCGCTCGGCGGGTCGCGAGGATCGAGGCTCGACCAGAGCCAACCGACCTTGCGCGTCGTCCTCGTCGTCGTCCTTGCCGCGAGCCTCCCTCTTGTCGTCGAGCTCCAGGGCGCACTTGAGGATCTCGAGAAAGTTCTGCGCCAGTTTGCCCCGCGGACTGCAGCCCGAGTTCGGACAGCACCGGCTGCAACCGCCGGCCGGCCGGGGCTCGCTCGCGCCGCAGGCGCAGTTGGCGCAGCTCGACTTGTCAGACAGCCGCGGGGCGTTGCGCCGTTGCTCACGGCCCGGTTTGCCCCGCTTGCACGACACGTCTTTCGTGCTGTCCGAGGTTGCGCACTTTGCTGTGGTAGGGGGGGGGGGGGGGGGGGGGGGGTGGTTGCGGTGGGTGGTGTGGGGGGGGTGTCGGAGGCGGTTCGCGCCACGCACCACCAAACACCAAGCCCCAAAAAAAAAGCTCTTTGTTAAATTTCTATCGGAGCACACTGATAGAGTTTGTAGTGATTTTCAATTGATAATGTGCATATATCTAAAAGTATACACATCGAATCGAAATTTGGTGAAGTGCTTTGTCGTTTGTCTTGCCGAGCTTTTAATTTCTGTGGGTTTTCCTCAAACGTTTTTGGAACTGCTGCTCCCTATTTAAGCTTAGCTACTTATGCGTAGCGATGGAAAAAAAAAAATCTTCCCCCAATGAATGGAAGAGCAACGAGACTCAGCACCTTTTCCCTCCTGGTGCTCCAGATTGAGCATGTGCTCCAGACAGCGCAGCAGGAGCTTCGTGGTCGTCGGATCGTCCTTGTCGTCGCCGGCGGGACAGCTTTGGGCATCTCTGTCCGGATTTCGCGCGGGTGCTACTTTGAAGGCAATCCAACGTATTACAATCATGCACCGCGACACACACTGATTCCGCGCAATAGGGTACACGCAAAAAATCCAACCCCAGTCCGAGCAACCGTCGTGCTCTCCGTGCGACGGTGCCCTGTTGCAATTCCCATCGACGCAGCACTCCGTGAAGACGATTCGCTCGTTCCCGTCCGACCTCGTCTTCACGAGCGGCACGTACTTTCCGCCGGGCGTCAGGAGCACGTAATCGTGCCTGGATTCGTCGGGCTGCTGCTGCTGATTCAGCGCCTCGTCTTGGCAGCAATCTTTTGAATAGTTCAACAAACGCAATATTATCAACTGAAAAGGTTCACGAACGAAATCAGGGGGACGGATGCATATGCTCTATTGGCAAGATAACTATCTTGTGTGCAAAAGAGCAAATGTTTGATAACAATTCTGAAAATTACTCATCTTCAAATGTTACGTTATGATTTGAATATAACTTTTTAGGGCTTTTTAACAGCGCACACAACGTTACTGCAACGACGTTTTTGAATATTAAAATCATTTTATTCGATTCCTCGCCAACTGTAGTTTATAGTTTACTCAAAGTGATTTTTAATACTGTGTAGAAAGCTGTGGGCTCACACGTTCGAAGTTACAAAGACACATCGACAATTTTACTCAAAACGTCGCCCTATCAAAAATCTCAACGCTGAATCAACGATCCGGTGTTCCTTTATTCGAGGAATTATTATCCACGGCTTAAAAACATCCGTTAAAAATTTTACCAAGCATAAAATATATAATGCCCTAGTTCTGCATGATCAATACAATCATCACCTGTACAATCGTATCGCCCCTTTTTCTAAACGTCACTCGCAGCAAACACCGTATACTAATGGCTATCGATGAACCAACAGGGCGCATAATCTACGCACCCGCGAAATCCTCATCCGTGCAGCCGATGCGCGCGTTCTTCCTGCTGGGACACTTGCGGCTCCTGGCCTCGCCGCAGTTGTCAGGATTCGCCGAAACCCCGCAGTCCCTGGTCGCTCTGCAGTCGGTCTGCACGCGCCTCGTCGACGTCTTCGCGGTCCTCTCGCCGTCCCTGGCCAACGCCGCTGTTGTCGACGACGATGACGACGGGAACACGACCTTGAACTGCGAGTAAGCCTCGAGGACGCCGTTCTCGAAGCGCGCGCTCACCCGCGGCTCCTGGGTCTTTGCGTCGCGGCATATGCTGCTGCTGGGCTGCTTCGGTTGGCCGGCGGAGCTCGGGCGGCACTTGTCCGTCGACGCTTGACGATCATCACAGATTCGATGCATAATTTTAGGATTAAATCGGTACTATTATGAACGCGGCTTGATTTTTCTTTTCGTCCGCGAAGAGAAAAAAAAAAGCTGAATGAAAATTCGTTCTGTTCCGATTGTTGTGGGGGAAAACTGTTGTAACAATACGATTCCATCATCTCCGATGTGAGATTTTTCCAAACGATCGATCACAATGCGCGGATGCGAATTTTCAAGTAAAACGCCTTCTGCGTGCACTCGCACGAACCGACGCCGTCATATTTACAACCCGAGAAGTGAAACGTTATTATACGGAGCTCCTCACAAGCGACCCCGCGCCGGTAGTTCGGACAGGTCTCCTTGGTGCAGGCGCCCTCGAGGACGCCCTGGCTTCTCTTGCGCGCTGCCGCCCCGTCGGCGCCCCCCTCGCACGGGCAGCCCTCGCTCGACCTGCCCCTCGTCGGCTGGTCCTTGCAGGCCCGCTCGGGCGTCCTGATCCGGCGCGTCGGGCTGCAGCTGCTCGGCCGCGATCGGCAGGTTTTTGAATCTGCATGCACGCGCATCGCCGACGTCGCGTTAATTTTTATCAACCACTCGCATGTGTGCGCGCTGTGAAAAATTTCCATCGGACCGTATTGCGGTGCACCGAATGAGGGTGAGGGACCCAGTGATTCATCAACAAACGAAAATTTACAAGGCAGTTTTACGGCTGGGATTGGTCAAAGAAAATCGGTGAGCCAAGTCTGCTTCGATCAATAACTGTTCATATTTGAAACGAGGATAAATAGTTACAGCTCGAATGAGCCGTGATATATTGGTGATGGATAAACTATTTGGCGTTGAGTGTAATGCTCGTTTCGTATCGGCGGTAACGATCTAAATGACGTTTTTACCGATCGCCTCAATTCCAATGGTGAATCAGACAGCTTTTTCACCCTCATTTGGCGCACTAATGGTCGACCGAAATTTTTTTTTTTCAGTGTAAGTGTATCAGAGGGGGGGAATCAACCAGGAATCGTCGGCTGGATCTCCGGGTGTCTCCGCCTGCCCGCCCAGCGGATGTTCTTCTGGTGCTCGCACTGCTCCTGCTGTCGGTCGGCGTCGGCACAGGGACACGCTGAAAGACGCGATCGTTATTGTGCATCATTAATATGTTGTATACAACGTCTTCCTTTCATTTTTCCATGACTGCAATTAATGAGAAATGTGTAACCAAGTCATGAAAGATTGAGGGAGTATTAATTAAATCATTAATAATTATTACTTGTGAAATGATGAACAATACTATGGAGTAGAAATACAACTTATCAGCTATTGGATGTGCTTAATGCCGAAGTGGATAAAACGTACTCTACATAAATCCTTTTGACCTGTTTACCCGAGACGCGATTTCCTCATGCAAAGTCAGCGCAAAAATCAACGTTGATCCAACGATGCGTTGAATTTCAAACCAACTTCAACGTTAAAACTTTTACCGGGCAACGCGAGTGTTTTATACACCACACATATACAAAACACTCCTCTGTACAACGTCACCTGTCATCTAATTCCATTCGAAAAGTAACAATCAAGTCACCTAACTGATTAAGGAGCACGCCGCGGTCTTGGCGCTCCTCGCGCGCTCGACCCGCTCGAGGTAGGCCGCGTAAGCCGGGCACTCGACCGTACGCGCGCACCGGCCGGCCGTCCAGGTTATGCTGTCCAAGTACTCCTCCCGCTGCTTGCCCCAGCTCGTCTGCGGCCTCGTCCGGCAGCAGTTGTTGTTGTTGTTGTTGTTGTTGTTGTTGTTGTTGTTGTTGTTCCTCTCCCTGCCCGTCGTCGTCTTCCCAGCATCGCTGCACGGCCCGCTTCTCTTCTCCAGCTTGGCACGGGGGCGACTGTTGTTGTTGTTGTTGCTGCTGCTTGCAGTGTTGTCGATGGCTGCTCTCTTTTTCGCCGCTTTGCTCGAAATTTTATCGCGCTGCAAATCATCATTGCACCTTCGTCTTACGTGTTACATTATTCGCAACGCGCTCGCCCCGCGCGAAATGTTGATACACGACTGCGCGTATATTGTACGTTTGCGAAACAGTCGCACGCGGACTTGGCCCGGTTCCTGGACGCAATCGTGTGACAGAAGAGGGTCCTGAGCCGCGGCTCGCGCCCACTGCAGCTCGTCCTCAGCAGCGGCCCGACGCGCTCCTCATCGCGCGGTGGTACCTTCTCCTGCATCGCCTCCCGGTCGTGCGGCCCGCATCTCGTTTACCGGGACTATGTATGTACGTCGTCCCCGATTACAGTGTGTAGGGATACGGGTGCAGCGTCGAGTGGCTCGTAGGCTGTGCTACTTTTCAATTTCTTTATTCCTTTATTTACTTGTATACTTTTCGATGTACAACTTTGACGCGCGAGCTCTCTCTGAACTTGTGATTATTCCCCAGCACCCCATGCAGACCGAACGTTAACTCTGGAAAAAAAAACTCGACTCGATGATCGCCAAGTGTATATGATTAATTGGGTTCGAACCGATCTTACATCGTTAACTGCGACGCGTGTACTACTTTACGTACTTATACGGTAAAAATTTTGGTCGCAAAGAAAAAAGGTGGACTAATCCGTCGAAATAATGTTTGATTTCCCGAAAACTGTAACCTAAAATGGTGTGTATATAATTGTTGGTATTACTGCTATTGTTGTTAAATTTCGCAAAATATACAGCGGCAGAAGAGGGATTGAGCGAGAGAACCGGAGACGATCGTTACTCAACTGTTTTTACAAAGTTTGTAGTTTGCAGAGCGTGAACCAAGTAATTAAAGTATAAGTAGGACCAAGGTATTTGATTTGAGCGGCGATAAGTAAAAAGTACATACTAAAAAGAGACCTCTTGGGCGCGGGTGTGTTCGGAGCTTTGCCGATTTTTAGGAGGAAGATCCGGGCCGGACCAGTCAGTCGTGCATGCATTGGGTCCATCAGTCCATGAAGTACTTATATTAGTGTTATTAGATTTGTTCGGGGTATAGGACCTCGGAGTTGTTCGGAGGAGCTCCGAGGCCGAGGCCTTCAAAAATGTATAGCTACACATTGAAATATATAACTGTATCGGTGGTCACAGAGGCCTCCGAGCTCCTCCGAGGTCCTACCCCGAACAAATCTATTGGTATACATACTTACTCTCTCCGCGGAGGATTTCCGGATGCCCTGGTCATCCCCATCCAACGAAAAACGTTTCTCGCTACTTATATGGTCTGAGCTGGTCTGAGGTTAGATCAGTTCGAGGATCAGTTGGTTTCAATCGGTGGTGGTGGTGGCAGCTACAAGCGTCCGTAAATCGGTACCCTATTATCCAAGTTGTCGCACCATTCGCTGCGTGTTATGATGTAAGTAATGCTAAGTTGATTTTTTTTTTTTTTTTTTTGTTTTTTGGTTGTTTGTTTTTACGGGTTGCGGTGGAGAATCATGGCGCGAGTCCGCCTTGGCTGAATTGAACCGGACGTCACCTGGAGGATGACTAGGAGCCTGGATGTGGTGCCGAATCGGCCGTCATAAATAATGAATTATCGATGAGGTGCATTTTATTAAGTAAAATACATATACTTATTGCTTGCAAAATTAAACTTTATTCGTCACGCACAGAAATGTTAAATAACATAGGACTTTTTTTTTAATAGCACTTTGGACAAATTTTACTGCAATTCTTATAGTCAAACAGTCAACTGAATAACATTATGAATAGTAAAAAAATAGACGTGGTTTGAACAATATTTCATTTTTTTATGAATTTTTAAGTTGCAATAATAGGAACTGTATCGATATTGGCCCATGTATTAATCTTGATGTTTTTTTTAACTCAAAATCATGTTTTTTCCGCCAGTGCTACATATTAAATTAACATACTGATTTTAACTGTTTTAATGCATCTTTGCGACACTTGAAAAATCAGACTATTTTCTCAACATATAACACCATACTTTCAAGTAGTTATGCTACAAAAAAAAGCAATTTTACTGATTAATATTCACACTAATCAATGTAGGTAGCTGACGTTACTACGGAAGTCTTTGATTGCGATGGTTTTGAGGACTTGAAATAATAAATATTCACAACAGTGATAAATGTGGAAAATAGTAATCGAGTTTAAATTGTTCTCACAGTAAAATCACGATCACTATTTTTTGAAACATGACGAATTAACTTTTACAATGATTATGTAAAAAAATAAAATAAGTAACATTAACTGACACAAAAATACATGGATAAAAAAAAGCATAATCCAGCTGGCTTATTAGCTTCTCAATACTTGAACTTGAAATTCATCTTGACAAGATAGTCAACTTTAACCTGAGCCACATCATAAACGATGAATTCATTGTACAACAACGATGAGGGCTGCTTAAGATCAGCAGGAATTCCAGGTCCACAAGGCACTTCCACGCCGTTCTTGAGTTTGATAGATTTAGTCGGATCGGGTTGAGTCTGACCACGACCCCAGGTGGAATGCGTACCATGAGGTAACTTAGTGACATAGTCGGCCTGGTAGCACTCATACGTGTTACCCAACGCGACGTCGCATAGCAGAAGCAAACCTGTCGGGCTCTGCGTGTTTGTACAGCAGTAATTGGCAGATTTGGAGACCATGTCCGCAAAGTAGATACCTGTTATGAAAGTTTATGTGTTGAGAAAGTGTAAAGATAGGATTAGACATGTGTTTAACCAGAATACTGTACCTTTTCCAAACATGTAGCCAGTACATGGCGCTTCGGGCGGCGCAATCCTGAGACCTTGGGATAATATACCGGCGAAATTTGTGACCCTGGAACCGTGCCACAGTAGCTTTCTGTTGTGCAATTTCTTGAACGGCTTGTATCTGCGTTCCTCTCCTTCCCTCTTGATCACAAACACCTCTTCGACGATGAGATCGTACTGCGTGTGCGTCTTGGCGTGGGTATTGTTCACGTACTTTTGAATCAGCTTGAAATCGTCGCTCTGCTTGTCCATGACGTCTATACCGGTCTTCAATAACTCGTAATGAGCATCCAGCGGGTTTTTTTCGGAATCTGTCTTGGCATGCAAGAGACTGTAAGCGATTTCCATTTCGAGAAGAGCCTCCAGCATTTCGCTCTTAGTTTGAATTTCTTTCTCAGTTTCGATGATCCTAAAATGAATAACAAGGATTTAAATAAACGAAGAACAATGTAAGAACCGGCACCGACATATGAGAGAAATATAATAATCACGTAGGTTCATTGATGCCAAAGTTGTGAGGGATGAGAGTGTAAAACTTGTTCGAAGCCTCAATAAATTTTGCTCTCTCCATATTTCCACTTTTGACGAAAGTAAGCAGTTCTGTAAGTACTGTATAAGCTTGCTGGATTTGATTTTTCGAAATCTTGCCCAATGGCATCTTGTCCATGTCGATTTCGTACTCGAGCATAGCCTTCTTCATAGTATTCACATCGAAAATTAATTTTATCAAATCTTGTACTGGCTTTTTTAATTTACTTTCAATGTCGGACTCAAGCAGCTTTGCATCATTTTCATCCGTACCATGGTCAATATCAATAGGATGCATTTTACCAGGAACTTTGACAAAGTTATTACGTTGATGCCACATGTTACCAGATTTTTCCTCATACAGATCTTCAAATTGTTTGATACAATCCTCTATGGATAACTTTTCCACCTTTTTTCCTCCAATAGTTGTACCTTTTTGAACAGAAAATTATCTCTATAATTTCATTGAAAGGTATAAAAAGCGTATTGAACCAACAACTAACCAATTCGTCCCCAACTACGGAACAGCCAATATTCATTTCTGCTGTCATGTTTAAGGATTTGTAGCTTGTAATAACTGTTTTTCTTCGTTTGTATGTCCGTTATACCCAATGTAGTGGTGTATTTATCCTTGCCGTTTTGATACACATGAGCAACATCAGATAGTCCGCTATCAGGATCGACAGCTCCACCACCTTTGACCATCATCTTAACAGTACCACCAGATTTCACGTACTTGCTTTTACCCGCCGAAGCTGATTTCTAAAACGAATGTGCAAAACAATTAATCATCAAAACAGTAAAATATTAAATGAAAAATGTTGTCCTGTAAACACAATTTACCGTGGCCACAGATTTTGAAATGCGCGCTTGTGGATCGCCACCCCAGGGAGCAATGGCTTTTTTCTTGATAAGAGTGAATGGCGTATCCTCGAATTCTTTAGCTTCTTCTACAAAGTCTTCGGATACGACGTGAATATCAAAATCTTGTGCATCTTGTATAGCCACGGGCATTTTCTCAACCTGTTCTGGAGTGGCAATCACAGCAGCTGTTTCCCTCGTTACTTTGGTCTTTACATTACCACCAAGCAACAGGATTTCTTTTTTTAAATGTTCCTTGCTCAATTTTGTTTTGGGAGCGATCACGAAATCTAGATGCTTCAACGGTCTGGGCTTGGCTTGAATCTTTGGACCATCTGTCTCGTCTTCCTTTTTCACAGCCGAGGACACTGACGACGCTACGATTTTCAATAGACGTCTTTTGACCTTACTTTTGTACTTATTTCTGAAAAAATCAAATAAAAATGTAAAAAAGAAATGCAAACATCAGTAACAATGGACAAAATCAATAAATAAATATTTACAAGAAGGGGAATGATTCTTTCATGTACTGTGGCACCTCAAAACTCTTACGCTTAGGATCTTGAGTTATATTCTCACACAACACCCATTCGTTGACACTTCCAGTACACTTGTAGCCAACATTAGACTGGTACATAAAATTTCCGCCACACTTTGTGCAAGGCTCCAAGGCACCGAACATCATAGCATCTGCCAAGGCATCTTTGATCTGTAGGTATTGATGAAACAATCACTGTGATTCTTTGTTTATTTAATTCTTCCCGATACAAATGGAAAATTTAAAGGATCCGCTTAAAAATATACGCATTTATCATACCTCCATGGCACCAACAGGCACGAGCTGGCTATTAATATTAAGCAACTCTGTGAGATCATTCTTGGAAAGCACCTCAAGCTGATCCCTGAGCTTGAAGAAATCCTTGTTTTGTTTTTGGAGCGCTTTCTCTTCCGCGGTGTCTTTCGGCTCATCTTTGACTTTCTTAGCAGCGGAGGGCCCGTCCTCTTCTTTGATCTTGGGCAGCGCCTTGATGAGGGTCTTCCGGTCTTCATCGGCTAGTGAATTGATGCCGGAGAGGTTAGCACCAGTGTCGAAGTAGCCCAGCTCTGACCTCAGCTTGGCGAAGCACTCGATGTGATGCCAGCGGTCCAGGCCGCCGTACTTGCGGGCATCGTCGCTCTCAAAATCTTTCTTGGAGACACGCACCTCCTCCTTGATGATCTTCTCCTGGCAGCCGCAGCACGTCGAACGGCTAGACTTGGCGTACTCGACTCTGAAGTCTTTGTTTACTCCGTTGGCCGCTGCTGCTACTGCTGCTTTCCCGCGCTTACGGCCCTTGGCAGCCTTGCCGCTGCCCGAGGTGGCTGGTTCTGCACTGGTACCCGTCGCCTCGGCTATAATTTTGAAAAAGTCGCGTTGAAATTTTTCTTATTCAATCGTTCGACTGAATAAAATAAAGACATTTCATTATAAAGTTTCACAAAGTATCGAGGGTGGTAGTACTGGTAGTAGTAGGTTCTATAAATTAAGAGTTACCGATTTGTTTTCTAATACGCTCTTGATCTTCCCAGCGCATGTTATCAAAGTGAGCGATATCACCTTCCGTTTTGGGTCTCTGCTTTTTGAAAAAGCAAGTTTCATGATGCCATCTCTCCATTTTGCCATCGTGAAAGGGGCTCTAAATAAAAACATTGGTAAATAAATAACGTGTCGAGCAGAAAAAAAATCGACATACAATATATATTCTATTTTCAAGTACTGTAAAATAATGCTACTGCCGATTTTAATGTAACAGCGTTGTTGAAATTCGTGTAGTATTTTGTCTCTTGAGCGGACACAATTTTAATAGCTACGAATATCAAGATTTCATCCGCATGTGTCCGTAAAAATACCTATGATAGAGTCAGGACAAATTGGTACATTTTCAACACTTGGCTGAATCGGTACAACCTTTCAAACAGCTTTTATGAAAAGGTGCAAACCGTTCTTAGCGCTTTTTTGAATAGGTATACCTTTTACCTTCCAAGCGAAGATTTATTGTATTATACCTGTTAATTATTAACGTGGAAGAAAAGTTTCGAGGTTTTAATGTAGCTTTTGTGAGAAGTATAGTGTATTTGTTTGTATAAAACTGGCAAATGAGGTTGAATCATAAAAAAAAAAAAAAAAAAAAAGAATGCATAGAGAAAACAAATAAAAAATATCAATTTTAGAAAATTGTACAATTAATAATCTTAAAGTATACAAAAAGATACAGTTCACACCAAGTAAAGTACAACACACAAAGATTATGTTGTTTTAAAGCTCTCTATTTTTAATTGAACATACAGCATGCAAAACGTTGAAAGTTTATGTGTTGTTAGAGTTAGCACTTATTTTCGTGTCCAAATTATTTAATTATTTCTCGTTTGTTTGCAGGAACTATCATTTGGCCGGAAATAGTTGGATCGTGAATTCTTGATTTTTTTTTTACCTTAATGATCATACACACATAATTACCTACCTTGAATTATTTTCGGGAAAAAATGTGGTGCTGCTGAACTATCCTACTGAAATGTAGGTATACAAAGCTCTGGACAAGTTTCCTTATCGCACGAAAACACACGTCACACGCAAGCCACGGGCTTTTTTTCTTCTTCATTGCCCATAACATTAAGTACTTAAACATGCAGAGAGATTGTGTTGAACTAACGTTTCTTTTTGGCAAGAATTGGTGGATATTTCCTGCTTTTGTCTTTCATATATTGATGCTGTGACAAAATACTGAATGACGAAGGCACGCCATGCCTTGTTTAATGAGGCCCAAGGGAGTAAGGGACTGATTCATCTTCGAACATCAAGTTTAACGACCCATGATTATAACGACATGCCAGAAACTACCTCGTCCCTTCCTCATAACATCAGACTTTTTTCAAAAACCCATAAACGAGCAGTACTCTTTTACGAATATATTCGCATACTTGGACACAAATTCCGACGATCGCCGGGCAATTGCGCAGTGTGTGGAGGTTAGAACGCCGGGGGTCCCTCTCGAGGAAAACCACACCTGCCCTCAGTTAAATTTCAACCAGGAATCACGCAAACACGCTCAAATACGAAGAAAAATTGCCACTCACCTGAACAACGCAGGCGATCCGGATGACATCCTTGGCTATCGGGTTCTTGCAGACCTTGCAGCTCGCCCTGCCGCTCTTCGAGTACTCGACCCTGTACGGAAGATCCACGTCCGCCATCGTCGCGATCCTGGTGATCTCGCGAATTCACCGAATACTCGAGTGGTGCTGGTGCTTCTTCTACTTGTCGTTGACAACGAAGCCTGATGATGCCTGTTGAAGTTACCGAGTTGCAATACTTGCAATAACTGACAATAAATGAATAAACACGAGGATCGAAGAGGATGTGTGTGTGATGTGACCGGCAGCGCGCGCGCGGCGGTTGTAGATGTTTTCGCGCTCGAATATTCGAGATAAGGTCGGTGATTGGCTGGAATCTTGGTAGGAAAGGGGGGCAGAGAGAGAGAGAGAGAAAGCCGGATATCTCTCTCGCCTGACCGG